>JAPYZJ010002721.1:0-35210 GCA_030522765.1 Ophioninae sp. B BG-2022a | reverse complement strand
TTCGTTATGATTTTCTCTTCAAAATGCTTTTTTAATCATTAAAATCCGATGATTCTTCGATTTTTGGCAGAATTTCAAAGTTGGACCATCGATTTTTGCCAATTTTTCCATACATACCCCTTTGCCTCTTTTTTTGCCAATTTTCAAGTGAACTTTTCGGGAAAACTATAAGAGATATCGATATGATTCCAACGCCATTATTTAAGTCAGGCAAAAATCTTTTCCAAACACATCAAATAAATCTCTATCGCATAGAAGAAGCCTACTCTACGACCCTTTGAAATATCGTGATTTCTGAGATTCTGGAAAAGTGGCCAGGGAGGACGAAAAATATTTTTTTCCGTTTTTAGACTATGAAAAGGCTCTATTTAATCGGGAATTTTCCGCTGATTACGAATATGCCCGAGTTTTTGCCGAAGGGGCAAAATTAGACTGAGAAAATGCGAAAAACCTTTCTAGAATATTTTTTCGACATTGTTCCCTAGAAATGGAGAGTTCAATGCGAATTAAATTGTGGATTTGTCTTCAAGGTACAAAAATACATCGTCACGGACCTGCGATATGACACTACACGTCTAAATATAACAAGTATTTCGAGACTAAGCGCGCTGAAGGGGCGCGCCTGATTGGCTGCCTTAAAAAATGAATAACAATTCAGGGGTTGATCCGGGAACCGTACATGCTCACATCAATGGCCTCAAAATTTCACCCTCACCCTCCCATGTCAAGGATGACATTCTTTTATTGGGACACCCTGTATAAATCAATATAAATCGGTATAAATCGGCAAATCGAAAAATGTCGCCAAGATGGAAGATGTTGTCATGAGGTAGGGATCGTCTTGTGGAACTGTACGAGGGACCGGTGCACAGTGGTGCCCGTATATAGGTACCGTGTGCACTCGTGACCCTCAATAGGAACTATCGGATGCTCATAGAGACTGAGATCTCTGGCTGATCTCTGAAGCTATTAGCCTGACAGATGTGCCTCCATCTGGGCTTTGGAGATACTTGAGGCGCTAGGCAAACCCATTCAGATCCAATCAACCGTGACCGTTGACTTGTCGGCAGACCGTTGACACTATCGCCCACGGATTGACTCGCGGTGCATCTTTAATGATGGAACTAAGCGGAGCTATTGCAGTTTCGTGGTTGGACTTTACAGCAAAATTCAAAGATTTTCATAAACTTTACTAATTGATAAAAAATTGAATTGATTAATTTAAAAGTAAATTAACTTAATTTGTTAGAAATTAATTCAACTGATTTAAAATTAAATACCTTCGCCCTAATTTACAAATATCGTCTTAGTAATATAAAAACAATAACTTAACGTTTTAATTTTAATTGAGAACTGCTCAGGCCTAATACAGCTCTTCGCTGTGGTTCACCAGCAGTTCTAAGACTGAATTCTCGACCAAACGATGCAACGTCCATGCCCTTTATTTTCTGGCGCCCCCTTCCTATTTCCTGATCCAATTAAATTCGATGGAGTCGCAATGAGGCAAACCCAGTTGGAAAATTGCACTTGTTGCACTCCATATTCGAGTTCGCGTAGCGTTTCGAGAAGTTTTTCCGCTTGGTGGACCCGAGTAGGATACCGTTGTTGGATTTTCCGTTTATGCTTACTCGGGGTCCCACGTGACCTCTTACCTCTCGCAACCTGGAATATGGAAAGAGCCTCTCTCTTTTTTGTTTTTCCATTCTCTTTGTAACCTTTTTAACCTTTTGCAGAAAAATCACGATAAAAAACCTGCGACAAAGGAAAACGTCATTCGCCTGGTGGAAAAGATCGTACTTTTTACTCACGATAACAGAAATCGTGTTACTCGTTGAACGAGACCGCGGTTCCGTGTCGTTTCATGAAATCATGCCTAAAAAGGCATTTCGAGGAGTTACGGTTCGGTGACACTTTTTTTCACCATTGACACAAGTCCCACAGGTATGAAACCAGCAATCCCATTGAAACGACGCGATTTCGTCGAACCAACGTGAAACAAGGTTCGAGTGGTGAAGGGGGGGTTGCGATCCTTCCAGCTTTACAGCTGATTTCACTGATGGAAAGCAAAATATTGAATTTCATTGCCAGTCAATGTTGGAAATAAGTGAACGTTAAAATTGATATTCTACATTGCAGGGAAATATTTGTTCGACTCGGTGGAAATTTATTTTATTCGATAACCGATTATTGATATTGAAGATTAATGAAATACTTGAATGAAAATATATTTGTAACAGTATTTTATTACTTTTATAACTGACTTGGTTTTGGAATTGAATTTTCTATGAAAATTGAATGAATTTTATTTGCTATTGATATTGACGAATTGTGGAAGATTTACTATGTTCGAAATACTACGTAAAAATAATAAATAAAAATATAAATTTTGAAATTAGGTTTGGAAAAAAATGGAAAATTGAAAGAAATTATGAGCAAGTAGGAAGTTAAAGCACAATTCGAATCAATTTTACTACGTTTTTTATAAACTTTAAATTTATGGACATTTGAAAATTTACTTAATTTTCGAGTATTAAATACAAATAATATAGAAAAAATATACATATTGAAGTATGATTCTGATGTTCGTTGATTTAATTCGAAAATATATATTTTGCGATATATCGAATTGGATTTGTAAAGCGAAAATGGAATGTTCAAGGAATCCAAACAAAACCAAACAAACCCAAACGAAAAATTTCAACAAATTTGAGAAAACATTTGCAAAACTCCTTGATGCGTGAATACAAACAAACCCAGCTGATCGAGTACAAATTCATCGTTCCAAAGCTGAAAAATTACGGATGGGCTTAAAAATCACGTTTGGTATGAAATTTTAAAACCACGAAAAAAACCAAATTTGAAAATCGTTAAAAAAACGAACAGCCAGTATATATTGTTGTGCTCGGTTTTGCAAATGATTCGTCAGTGGTCGCATTCAATGTTGGGCTTGTTTGTACGTCAACGGAGATTGGATCATCCATCTGGAATTGCAAGGGTGTCCACGCATGCGTACGTGACCAGCGTACCATCCTGAATTCGTCATTGCTTTCCCCGGGCCTGGGACGTGATTTATTAGGGCTGCTCAAATTGTAACTCGTTCCAGTTGGTTGGAAAGACAATTTCGCAGTTTCCATAATGGACCGTCTATTGCATGATGCATATTGACAGGAAAATGATACGGTCTCGATACAATTTTTACTTCACTTTTAATTACATGATTTTCTATTCAAATGATTATTATAATTTTTATTGTTCTAAGTTTGTCCAAAAATGAAAAATATAATAATGATTTGTTGAAAAATAATAATGATTATTGTTTATTCTTGTTTAAAAAACAATTATCATGATTATCATTGTTCTTAAATATTCATGTAATAATAATTATTATAATAATGATGTTTTTTTTCATAATGATTTTTTTAATTGAAACTCTTCTATACGTTAGTTAACTAATATATGTATATATATATATGTATATATGTAAATGTGCATAAAATATGACTGCATACGTAAATAAGCCCTAAATAAATATTTATTTTGATACAGAGTGGTTCGATAAGTGATTCTCGTATGGATACTGAAACCACAGTATCCACGAATGGGTACTGTAAACACCATTTGCATTTTTTTACACGACACAATTTTTGTTTATTTTGCGAGACAAATATTTTGTTTCCCTCTTCACGCCACGGTGATGATTTTTTTTTTTTTTTTTAAAAAGGAAGAATTTATTTTGAACTTTTTTTTTCGCCTGCTTGTTTGGGTTCTAATACATTTTGAAGGAAACATCCAGTTTGTTTGTTTTGGAGTAAACAAACGGTTTGTTTGGGTCGTAATACACTTTGAAGGATACACGCGGTTTGGGATGAATGGACAACTGAGGGAATGAAACCCATCAAAGTTTATCGGCTGTATCGTCAGCCCGGTCGACGGAACGACGAAAAAAAAGTCGGGTGGGGGTAAACCGCCAAGTTGAATAATGGGAGTGGAGCTCGTCGTAAATCCAGCATGGAAAACGCACCTGGCGATCGATCGTGCAGGTAATATCAGAACTGGTGGTACGAAAGTAACCAGCGAGAATGGAGAAAGCGCGTCGGGGGATGTTTGGTGGATTAAGCGTCGGATCGATAGTCGCATTACTCGGTGGGTAGATATCCACCAGCCTCGCGTTATGCCAGGATACAACAGCCAAACGTACATCATCGACAACGCGCACCAGGAGGAAACTCGGTGAATCTCAATGCCTCATTCGATGGGGAACGCCATTGGTTGGCTCTGTACGTGTCTCTCGTTAATTACCGGATCTCTTCCCCCCCCCCCCCCTTCCTCCTCATCCCACTCATCCGTTTTCATAGTATCAATTCGGGTACGCTTTCCGGTCTGTATGGGACTCCGGATCACCAATTCGATTTTTCTCGAAAATCCAATTCGTGCTTTTTGGTTTTTCTTCCAGTTTTTTTACTTTGAGAATAACATTGGGGAGTTTGCAAAAAATAGGAGACATTGGGAAAAAAAACAGAGAATTTAAAAAAGAGTAGAGGTTTTTTGCACAAAAAATAGGAGTTTCTGTAAAAAAAATAGGGGACTTTGAAAAAAATAAAGAACTTTCAAACGAATACGGAATTTCGAAAAAAATAGGACTCTCTGTAAAAAATAGGGGACCTTGTAAAAAAACATAGAGAACTTCAAAACCAATAGGAAATTTTGAAAAAAAATTGATGACTTTGAAACAAATAGGAGATTTTGAAAAAAAAATCAATTTTTAGTTTCAACGACCCTAACGGACATTCGGTCTTCCTGAATAGAATTGTTTGATTAAAAAGTGCAAGAGGATGCGGGCTTTGGACGAATTTGATAAATGCCCGGGGTAAGTTTTGCCGGGAGTTATCGGGGTGTCGGTACGAGAAAGAGGAAGCGCTGGGGCATCAGCGCTGAAGTTCCTAATGGCCTCTGACGCAAAATAGTCGTATCTCGCAGTCAGTCGTCTAGAACCTGATGGCGATCCACGAGTGTGTACACAACCCGGGAGTACTACTAAACACGTGATGTCCTGCGGTTCGAGTGGCTCTTTCGAGCTTCAAACGAAGCGCAGCCACCAAGACCAGACACGCAAATATGGACCAGAGTTATACGCCGAGAAGGATATCTTCGTATTCGCGGCTCACCGGGTTTCCACGGTGATACGTTTGTTTGATAATTGACCGAGATGATGAAGACCTCCCGCGTCCTTTACAGCCTCACAACTATTCGAGCTCTTTTTCACTTGAATTTTTGTTTATCGCCCTACTTGCTAATCGCTCGCTCGTCAGGCTTCGCTGAACAGCGAAAATGACATTTTCACTCTTGTGCTGCAAAAAATATCCAATGCCAAAAATGCCTCCAAAGAATTCTATCTTCATACATGGTGGTTCGTTTTTCCAGCGGAAATATAAAATTCTTTGATGTTCTAACAAATTCTTGATCTTTGCGACGAAAAACGTTCAAATTGAAAAATACAATTAATTTTCGGTTTGGTTTTTTGGGCTAGAAATATTTAAAAAATGAAATAAAAATTGGAAATTATTTAAAAAATTCTTCTAGTTTTATTACAAAGAAAAGAACATCACTTTTTAGTGTGGAATCGAATTTAAGAAATTTGCGATGTAATTTATTTAAGGGAATTTGATTTCAAATTTAAAGAAATTCGATGATCGAATCAGATTTCTAATAAAAATTCTTGATCCTGAAAAATTATCGACCTTCGCTACGAAAAACGTTCAAATCGAGAAAATATAAGTAATTTTCATTTTCCTTTTTTTTCCTGGTGAAAATATTTTTAAAACCACATAGAAACCGAAAATTATAAAAAAATTATTTTAGTTTCATTGCAAAAGAATAAAACCATTTTTCATTATAAAATCTAGTAAAAGAAATTGCAATATATGTTGTGCATTCGTATCCAGATTGAAGCAAAATCTGATATCCAATTTAAAGAAATTCAATGAACGAGTCAGATTTTCTCAATTCTGGATTTGAGTTTTGCTATTTCGAAAACCATCAAATATCAAATGGCAGTTAAATCGATGTATCAAAAAGGGGAATATTTTTGGGTTCTTTTGGCTTTTCGAAGCATTCCTGCAGATCAGCCCACCCCAGAGAAATCAAGCTTCGTATTGATGGAGAAATTGATTCGATAGGAAGAGCGAAATGCCATTTCGATCAAACGTCATTGGTCGAATATCGACCAAAGCGATTGAACAGCAGTTACAGTGGGGAGTGCTCAATCAATTCCCCAATTGGTGGCAGATATTGGCAATTCTTTCGTTTAAATTACGCTTACCTTCAGTCCAGGCCATCGTCAGTTCAATGAAAAATTCCAACCCTGGGAAACCCTCTGGGATCGTTCGTTAAACGATAGGGCGAGCTGGCTCGCAACGTACCGTATTTGAACAAATTTTTACTTTTATCAAAGAATTCTTTAAAAAAATCAAAGCATGATTTTTTTCAAATATTAAAAAATATAAAAATAATAATAATATTTAAAATTCAAAAATTCAAATATTAATTCGAGCCTTGAGCAAAAATAATTTGAAAGTATAAAAATACTAAAAACAGAAAAACGAGCTTTTATTTAATTTACTAAAAGGTAGAAAACAATTTTTTTTAGGTCGATGAAACTCGACATAAATCACGATCGAATAAAAAATTGTTGGTTTTTACAAGCTTAAAAGCTCTGAGAAATTTTTCTTGGGGAAATTCAACGCTTTATTGCCTTTGTGTTTCTTTTTTCTACGTCCAAAGATAACGGAAGTATTTCAACTGGACCAAGCATTGTTGGGGGATTTCTTTTCGTCAGGCTGTATATAATTAAAATGAGGGATTTAATTAGGCCCCTGAGGGGAAGATCGATTCCATAAACACATATATTCAAGTCCCTTTTCCTTGCAAGTTTGAACGATCACCCTCGGGTGACGTTTCGATGCACCAACGCTCCGTTATTAGTGGAAATGGGTCACCAGCTTGCCGTTATATCTTGGAGGGCACAAATATATTCCCCTGGCGAACGGGCGACCAATTATTCAGCCCTAACATAATAGACGAGCCAAAGCCCCGTAAGGCGTAACTACAATGGGCTAGACAATTTTCAAAAAATTTTTGTCGAAAATATACTTTTTCCATAGTATCAAAAATATATCTTTTTTGAAATCATCGAAAATATATTTTTTCGAAAATATATTCCTGTGGATGTCGAAAATATATTTTTGTCACTATCGAAAATACATATATTTCAAGATAATAAAAAAAAACATAATTTTTTCAGAAAATTCAAAATATTTTTTTTTTTCGAGAACTTCGAAAAACGTTGTTCAATGAATATCAAAATACGTATAATTTTCTTCCTAGACGTTTAAAAATAGAATTTTATAAGAAAAGTAAAATAGCCCTAATGACAGAAGCACAATCGATAAATTATAAGGATTCGAAGAGTGAACTGACCTTGAAATGTGGTTGAGTGAGAATTTCGTGAAGCTCTCGTAGATCCGCGCGATCGACGTTTCTGTACGTCGAAAGTTCTGCCTCCCGTAAGACTTCCTCGACTTCTCGGGCCCGTTGAACAGCATCGGTCTGGGGTGGCCGGGTCGGCGTTGGTACTCTGCTTGAGATTCGATCGTAAAGCTGGAAACACCAATTTCAATTGTTCAAACGTGTGCATGACATGTCTGCGAATAATGGCGTGACGAGTTATCCTCCCGAACTTCGGAACCCGAATCTACACAAAAATTGTTTCCAAAATCTTGGAAACCAAAACCGAAAAATACAAATATATATATATATTCTTTGTTTCTTCAATTTGTTTATTAATAATTGGATCAAATTATGTTTTAATTCGGTCTATTAAATTTCCTTTAATTAATTGGGATTTCATTAATTACATACTAATTAATTTTTTGAATAATTAATTACGATTAATGGGGACATAATTATAATAACTAAGTACATAATTGATCGTTACTGAAACTCCAGCGACATCATGATTCTCGAGACTCACCAGAAGATCCGCGATCTCAAGAAGATCGTAAGCGAGCTCGGCTTCCCCGTAAAACATAACTTGGCAAACTTGCATTTTGCGCGCCACGGTCGGTGGCGCCACCTGGGCGAGTATCGATTGCGCGAAAAGCGCGGGAAAACAAGAGGCTTCACGACTCCGAGAGCTTTCGACTACGAGAGAGCACGGTCGAACGTCTGGATCAAATCCGGCAACGATTTTCCACGTTCAAGGACGAAAGGTCATTTTTTCGATCGAAAACGCGCACCTTTCCCTCGCCTCCTGGGATCACGATCTTCGCTGGAGTTTCAAGGTCATCCCCGGATCGTTTCGTTTTTCACGGGACGATGTTTACGTCCCGGTAGCCGGGCATTGTTTACCAGACCGCCGGAAGCCATTTCGGCAAAAGTGCGCGTGCGCCGTTTAGTCGACCCCGCCGATAGTGGCGCCTCGTCGAATACCGGGGAAAACATTGTTCAGCGCCGCCCCCGGCGATTTCCCGAAACTCGAGAATGCACCCCCACCTCACCCCCGACGCGAAAACGGAAATACGAAAAAAACAAAAAATACGACGTCTCGAATCTTTCCGACACTCTCCAGACGCAAACTTTAAACCGCGACTGACCGTCACGTTTAGAGTCTTAGGACGAACGAAAACTCCCACCTGACAGAGTCCATAAGAGCGCAAACTCAGACGCCGATCGATCCGCGAAAAGTCGATAATGACGAAATCTCGAACCCCGTTTTATCAACTGTTGGTAATAGAAATTTCTACTTTGCCGACTGTTGGAAAATCGTGCTTTTGCGCAGGCTCGTTTTGACGACTGGTAAAGTTGCGACGGATGTTTTCGAGTCGCTTACGAGCGATATTGCTTATCATTGGTTTTGAAGGTTTCTTCTTTACCGATATTATCGACAGTCGGTATTGATCATTGTTTCAGCAGAGGAAAATATTTGTAGGTTTATTCTTTCAATTTTGAATTTTGAGATTGGTTTTTGTAAAATTACTTTCTTTTGGAAACTTGGCATCCATGTGGTTCTTTTCATTCTGGCATGTTGGGGTCAAATCCAATGCCAAATTAAAATTTGATTACTTCATTACCAACAATTGATATTGGTGATTTTCTCGTCTTGGAAAAAATGATCGTTTTTTAAATTTCAGTTTTAAGAAGTTTGATAATTCGCTTCTCCCGTTCTGGAAATTGTTGTACATATCGACAATTTAGGGAATTCGAAACATTCCGCGGAGAAGAGAAAATGGAGCGAAAATTTGTTCCTCTTTATCAACAGCTATAAATTTTTGAAATTGAGTTCCGAATATCAACAGATTTTCCAAAATTGTTAGAACGAAGAAATCTTTCGTGCTACCTTAGTTCTGGAAAATACCCTAGCCCACTTTTGGGTGGTTTCGAAATAAAAAAAAAGTTTTGTTTCCGTCACGCGAGCTGACGTCCGTTCGTTTGGTCCCGAAACGAACAAAGTTCGGGAGGAAGTTGTGGGAAGTTTGAGGCCCGTATCTCGTGAGCTTCCCAGCCAATAATTGTGACCCAATTTTGGTAGTGAAACATTTGCAAATTGGGTTTGGGTTCGTGTCGGGATTTCTGAGCTTGTTTGGGTTCACTTATTGACAATTCGGACGTTTACAAATTGGATTCGACTTTTTGTGAGTTTCTTTGGGTTCGTATCGGTTTGGTTCGGGTTTTATGGCTTTTTATGGGTTCGTTTGGGTTTGGTCACTGTCGAGTCGAACATTTTCAAATTGGATTTGGGTTTGGATGGATTTTTCCAAGATTTTTGTTTTTTCTTGAATCCTTCGCGTTTGTTTGGGTTTGTATAGGTTTCTACAGGTTTTATGGGAGTAGTTTGGATTGGAAGTGGAAATTGGAATTTGGATTTGTTCAAGTCTGTACGAATTTGTTTGGGTTCGTATAGATTTTTTTTGACTTTGTTCGACTTTGTTTGGGTTTGGTCTTGAGACAATTTAGCAAATTGGGTTTCACAATACGAAGATGATGGCCAGGCTTGAAACTTAGACCTCGAAATCGTCACCCTCTCTCTCTCCCTCTTTCTCTTTCGCCCTCCCTAGACCTAGTGCCCTATTGACTAAACTTATCTATCTATCGATCTATGTCTCGATTCTCACCTCGAGAATAGCCCGGAGCCGATAATCGTCGACCGCTGGGAGTATCTCGCCCCGAGTGAGTCTGCCGCTCTCGTGGAGTATTTCAATGTCGTCGAGGGAGTCCAATATTTCGGCAACCGCACCTGCAAACATCACACAATTCTTTTTTTATTGCGAGACCCAAATCGAAACGTAAATTAATTCTAGCCAGTATTAAATTAATATTGTAATTAATTGCAGCAAATGTTAACCAAACATTTAATTCAAGTTCAATGAATATCAATTGAACGTTATATTTAATTGGGGAAAAAAATTAATCATTGAATTTAATAGCAGAAAAAATTAATTAGATATAAATAATAGCGCTAATAGAGATTGTCAAAATCGCGAATTTAAAAAAAATTCATATTATTATCATTATTCTACATATAGAAAATTCTACAAAAAAAATCGAGCTTGCAATCAATCAAATTGACAAACCCAATCGTACGACCGAATTTATCCACGATCGAACGAAAAAATTCGTACTCGAGAATGAACGGGTCGAGCACAGGTGTCAACGAGAACGATCGCTGAACTTTTTTTCGTTTCCTTTTTCGTTCCATTGACGAAGCCCGATCAATCAGGAATTCGTCGTTGAATCAACGCCTCGATTTTTTTATTACTCCTTGTTATCATCTTTAATTCACGGGGCTCTCTAATGAGAGCGACCTTTTAATAGAACAAGTAGGTCAGACAGATAGACAGGATTGAGTCTGGAGCGAGCACGTGGACGATCAGTATCGAGGGCGTTGGGAAATCTTGCTGATACGTCCAACCACGAATCGCGAGCCATCTTCGATTTTTTTTTCTTTTCTTCACGTTCCCAGCTATTATATTTACACACGCCTTTTTTCGTTCGTTCCATTCGAGATAACGTTTCTCATTCCGTTTTCGATTGTTTGGGTTCGCTCAAAAATATCCGAATTCATTTTCTTGAATTAATTAATTAAATTATAAATATCAATGGAATTAATTGGACTTATTAATTTAGTCTTCATCAACGTTTCATTTTTCAAGATTATTTTTCCATTACTTATTAACAATAATGTCATTTTTTATAATACTAAAAAAACCAAAAAAATCACGAACGTAGGAAATGCAAAATGAATTTTTTTAAAAACGGAAGGAAAAATGAATAATGCAGAAAATGGAAATTTGTATTGAAAAAAAAAAGGAAGAAAAATTGAAAATGCGAATTTGTGACACGAATGTCACAAATCATAAACGTAACAAGTTTGCCAAGATGTTTGTTTGAGTTTGTTTGGACCGAGGAAAAAAGTATATGAAATATATTTCAAAAATAAGAAAAAAGAAGAAACGTCGTACGAACCTGTCGTCATGACTTCATCGTCGCCAACGTCTGAGAAGCTGTCGCCGTTTGCCTCGGAATAGGGTAAGTGCCACTTGGACGAGGAGACCGCAGCTCTGACGGCTTCCTTCAATTTCCTTCGGGCGTTAAATTTCTTAAGTTCCTCTATAGTTTCGTTAAGATGAACACGCGCGGCGCCCTTGTCGCGATCCTGTTGTCAAAATCAAGAAAAAAAGAACAATTACAAAAAATTGAAAAAAAAAAAACAGCAGAAAGAACCAGTTTCAAAAGCTCCGAAAGTCACTAAACAACCTTCTAGTGACAACCTCCCACAAGAATCCACCAGGAATCCACTAGATTTCCTAGCACAGACTGTCCACACTCCAGGCTCCAGCTCTTCCAGCTCGTTCATCCCAAAAGGTCCAAAAGTCGCTAAAACCCACGACCGGAGAAGCGTTACGATCTTTTTTCGTAAAAAGTGTACGTGTCCGAGAAGCCGAGATTATTGGATCGTGACGAGAGTAGGGAAAAATGATCGCGGAGGCGAGGCTGCTCTCGGGGGTGGATCGGAGGTATCGTATACAGAGGCACCAAGCAAGCGTGTTATCAAACGTGATCATACGAGAGAAAAGGCAGAGCGGATTATGGCCGTTCAGGAGCAACAAAGGGGGGGGGGGGGGGGGGGGGGGGGGGGGGGGGGGGGGGGGGGGGGGGGGGGGGGGGGGGGGGGGGGAGAGTATCATCGACGAGAGGGTGGCAGGAAAGAGGGGGGAGGAGTCACCAGGCGGGAACTAAGGGATGGAAAACACTGGATACTGGAATGAGAAAGTGAGAAGCTACCCCCATGAGGGGTCTGGCTAGGTAGGTGGTTCGTTCGTCGACGAGGCTCGTGTACACGAGTGAGTTATCGATTAACAAAGTAAGGGGGCTAAGTCGTCGTCGTCGTCTCTCTCTTTCTCTCTCTCTCTCTCTCTCGGTCTTTATCCCGTTCGCTGTTGGGGGGCCTCTAGGCTTGATGAAAAAAAATAAGGATGGAAAAGAATGGTTGGACCTTGCATCCTCGATGTGTTATCTCGGGCACTCGAGTAACTCGCGCCCCCGTTATTATCTACGACCTTTTCACCCGTTATACGGGCATTCGAAAGGCCTGCCTTTCAGCCCCGAAGAAAACTCGAGGTTACTTTTAGCCAAGTCTTTGTTTTTGGCTTGTTTACTTTGTTTGGGTTTGGTCGTTGGTTGGTCATTGTCACCGGTTGGTCGTCTTTGAAGAACGTTTTCGAACCTTTTCGACCTCTTTTCCTGAAGGTCCATTTGGGATGCCGGCTGATACCGATGGCAATGATTGATAATGGGTTTTGTGATTGTTTATCGACACTTTCGATTCCCAATTCCATCGATCTCGATATTCTTAAATCTTCCACTTGAAAAGCCTCATCGATCCATTTCCAAACTCCCCCTTCAAAGCTCTTGAGGCTTCCTTCGGCTTGATGACTTTTCAGGTGGCAATGACGCGCCAATCGCTGGTATAACACTCCCAGCTGATTTCCGACTCGGCGCGTCCGCGTTGTGAAAAGCAGACCCGGCGGAGCCAGACTCTCGGATCTCGCAAATCGAAATTGCCATTTCGCGTGCTTCCGGTACAACGAACTCACCGAGCAGACATCGATCGAGAGTTCTTGGCCCCTTTCCTATATTTCTCTCGCGAATAACTGGGCTCTGAAGTGTGGAAATTTTATGCCAGGAAATCTAGTGATTTCTAGTGAATTCTGATAAAAGATTATCCCCAGCAGGCTGTTTAGTAACTTTCGGAGCTTTTGGGATGATCGAGCTGAAATAACTGGAATCTGCTGGAAAATCATTCCAGCTGTCAAGTTTACAAGTTTAGCCATCAAATATTCCAGCGAATCGTTCGAGCCTCTAATGACCCCACTCCGTATCCAGATAAGCCGCGATAAGCAAGTGGAACGAGGTACGCGGATTGAGGAAAGCAATATTCCAGATCGATCGTCCAGGGACAATTTGATATCCCGCTAGGGTAAAGAACGTTAGGCGCGACAACCTCGAGTTCAATCGGGCGTCAAAGATCCTTGACCCG
Source organism: Ophioninae sp. B BG-2022a (assembly GCA_030522765.1). Classification (NCBI taxonomy): domain Eukaryota; kingdom Metazoa; phylum Arthropoda; class Insecta; order Hymenoptera; family Ichneumonidae; species Ophioninae sp. B BG-2022a. The sequence goes on along the minus strand of JAPYZJ010002721.1, from coordinate 21,616 downwards.
ACATCAACGGATTATATCTACCCGGCAAGAACGGCCCGACATTGACTGACTTTTCGAGGCTGGTGGAGACCGTTTCGAAGATAAGATTCGGTAGGAAAGATATGATATCAGCTGATTAAGTTTTATCAGCATTTACGATCCGTTTGGTCACTTTGATCACTTTACTCATCAGTTTCCAAGTTGATCCAAGTGTTTCGATCAACCCACTTCGAATCAATCGAAATTGCCAGCTTCCAAGATGCCAATAAAACCTGATAGGTCCTGTTATGTCACAGCTGAAGACCGAATAGGTCAGGAATCGTTGATCCTAAACTAGTTGCACTTACTCTGAGCCACTTGTGGTTGAGCACCTCCTGAATGGTGATCCTATGATTCGGTTCTGTAGTGAGCATTCTCTGAATAAGATCTTTCGCCGGCTCGCTGATGTTGTCCCAATGAGACGTTTCCATCTACAAAAGAAAAAACCGTTCCAGTGCCAAACGAAAAGTTGCAACCCAATTGGAAACCACTTAATTTACATTTAAGGAACCAACTGGAATCGATAGAAATACTAAAAATTTTCAAAAAACAGGAACATACTAAAAATGGTTCATTTTTGGAAGTGAGAATGATGAAACGGTTTGAACGGAGCTGGAATATTGTTCGTTATCTTCGTTCTTCCAGGTAACGAGGCTGCTAGCCGAGGGGGTTATAATAACCCTCGGAGGAGGCTGAATCGTTCGCCGGATGGAGAAGGGATGACCAGCGGTTCTCAAGCTCACCTGAACACAGCCCCTGCATATGGCATCGCGGAGGCGTTGTCCGGATCCAACGAAGGGTAGAGTACCCGTCAGAAGGGCGTGAAGCAGAATGCCCGCTGACCAAACGTCACCCGGCTTGCCGTATTGTCGTCGTTGAATCACTTCCGGCGCCATGAAATGCGGACAGCCAACCCTTCCTGCATCAAGCGCCGAGTAGGCACGGAAAATCACTTTAGAATCGCGACAGCTTCGTCAAACTACGATTGTCGTTTCGGGCGTTCGATTTTTGATCGAAATAACCATAAACGTTTTGTTTTTTTTTTGGACACCCAAACATTTTTTTTCGTTACTCTCCTCGGCCACGATAACGGCCAGAGTGGAAAATTACGATTCCAATGAAAAGTGAAAACGCGATGTTTGCTTCGTTGAAACGCAATGATTTTTTTCATTTTTCTATTCGAAAAGAAAAAACATTTTTGAAATATCAAAATTTGAAAAATTTTGGAAATGCGATATTGAATTTATTTAAATTTCGTATCTTGAAAGATCGTAACGATGCAAACTTCAACGCCTTAGTTGTCAGGGATTACGCAAGTGCATTCGACTCAATGAGGAACGGTAAAACTATCGTTTTTCCTCATTGTCGATATGAAATGTTCGATTCCTTGCACTATCGGGCTGATGCTATTTGCGTAACCAGTATTTCAATTCAGGGAAGAATCATGAAGGACTGATGTCACGAAACGAAAGAGGCTCTGATTACATAACAGTTTTTTTTGTTTTTCCTATTTTATGTTTTCTGCACATTTTTTGCAACAACGTCAGTCTTAATTTTTATCATAGCAGAAAAATGGCTGTAGCCATTGTCTTCTTTAATTGATTAATTGACTTATTGATTGATTAATTTCATTAATTTGTTTACTTCCATTATCTGTTTAATGTAAATTTAATGTAGCTGATGAACAAAACGAATTTGTTATAAAAAAATCGTTTTTTTATATTTAACATTAAATTGGCATTAAATTAAAAAAAAATCAATTAATTAAGATTGCCAAATAATAAAAAACTCCCTCGAAGTTTCGTAATTGGAACTACGTGCACTTCAGTGTTGATTCAAATCGAATAATTAACTTGAATTCAACGAATTTGAATAATTATTGTTTTTTGGGGGGCAGATGGCTACTGGCTACGCAAAAGTGTCTAATGAGTACGAAATACGAAGATACGTGAAACGAAGAGTGGTTCGTGGTTGAAACGTAGGTGTAAGTACGAACGAGAGTCGTCTAGACATTCGAATGATCAATGCCGAACGCGCCAGGTGGACAATCGACCTGGATTCTTTTGTCGGGTCGCGGAGAGTTTAGCTTTCGCGTCGAAATATCTAGACGGCGTCTCTCTCGCTCGATCATCGTATACTTTCCAACTGGACGGGGAGGACGGACAATGAATGCGCTAATTGGCTTATGCTGGTGGATCTACACACAAATGCAATAAACGACAATGAGAGACCGGGAGAAAGAGAAAGACCGCCGTTAATCGCGTGGCCCCGTGTGAGCCCTTGCTCTCTTTCTCCCTGTTTCCCCAACGAGGCAAAAAACGTCTCTGTGGGTGTGCGTGTGTGTGCCAATCGGGTGATGGATAACACCGATACTTGGTCAACTATGGAAATGCCACCTGGGTCGGCCAATCATCGACGTGGCCTTTATTCCTCTCGGGAACACCCCGAATACATCGTGCTTTCCTCAAAGCGAGTCTGTAGTAATCAGTGAAGGTCAAACATCGAATTGGGCTTGAATAACGGACCAATTTGAACAAGCACAATGGTATTTCGTACAAAATGAACGAACGATTTGTAAAGGTAGTTTAAAGGCATTTTATTTACAGAAATGTAATAATTGAATTTATAAATAATTCAAAAATTGCACTTCAAAAATAATTGAATAATTCAATTTTCGAAACAATGCAATAATATGATTAGATTTAAAAAAATGAATAATTGGATAAGCAAAATAATTAAATTTGTAGAACGATTGAATGATTGGATTTATAAAATAATTTAATAGCTGAATTTTTGAAACAATAAAATGATCAGATTTTTAAATAATTGAATAATTGAACTTGCAAAGTGATTAAATAATTGAATTTGTAAAACAACTGAACTTATGAAGCAAAGAAATAATTGAAATTGCAAAATAACGAAATTGCCTATGAAGTTCTGAAGTAATTGAATATTTGAAGCAATTCAATAACCAAATGTGCAAAATAATATAATAATTGAATTTGCTCAGATATTCAATGGAAGACTCGGTACTCTTGGGAGTCCGGGTCTCAGTGATCGGAATCGATGAATACTTGATCCCGGAAGTTCGTAACTCACGTCCGGCGTGGTGGGAACGAGAGCGGCGCCACCTTCCGCGATTAACCTCCCCAGTGGACAAAAATTAAATAAACGAATTAGCAACTTTTGGACATCGCGATCAACGACAAAAGAACGCTCGAAGAGAGATCGATTTCTTTTTTGGTTTTCGAAAAGTCGCAACCCAAACACCCTCTGAAAATGCCGTTTACGTTAAAACGGAGATAAACGTTCGTGTAGCTTTTGCCGTTTTTCCTGGTTATAAAGTGCATTCCGCGAGCTTTGCTTTAATGATGAGCAATGACAATGCGGGCATAGAGGCAACATCAGCGGCATATTAATCAAAAGCAAAACGCATATCACGCCAAGCGCTAAACTCAACAATTGGCTCCGCAACGCTGCTTTACGAAGTTTTACGATTCGTTTTTTCGTGTCAATGTGTTTGTGTCTGTTTCAAAAACATTGCATTAATATAGCGTCCCTGGATTCACGAGTCTTTGTACTACCCCTAAAATTTGTTTTTTCAATTTCGAAATAATATTTCGAAAAAAAAACATCAAAATTTTCCTTACACACAGAATCAAAAATTCCTGAAAAACAATTTGAAATGCCCGAAAAGATGATTCAAAAAAATTGTTTTTCGATTTTCGTCGATTACTCTTGAAAAAAACTCTCCAAACTTTTTTCTCCCCCAGTTCGAAAATTCATAAAAAATAATGTTCCCTGATTAAAAAAATGACCAAAAAACTGTGCGAATTTCGGGTTCGAAAGTCTGAAAAAAATTCTCAAAATTGGTCCCACATCCGAGTCGAAAAATTCCCTAAAAATAATTTGGTAAACCAAAAACTGAGACGCTTTTTGAAAAAATCTGATCAGTCCACGTAGATTGGAAAAATAATAATTTTTTTTTATGAAGCTGAGATGAAATATTCTTGAGAATTGGGTCCCGAATGTGAAAAAAAAATGTCGAACGATTTGTAGGAATCTCGAGGGTAGATCGACGAAAAATCTGGTATTTCATTGTTCGGTGGTTGGTTGTCGGGAGGGTTAGAATTTCATTGGAACGGCGATGTCTGAGAACGAACCGTAATTCAATACTCAATATTCGTAGCCGTTATTAGACGAGGGGTCGTCGAGGTCGTTTTGATAGTACGTCATCGTAGTCTAGAAAAGCGTTAGACGTGTACGTATGTTTGCGATCGTTGGAATGGAAACACGACATTGATACGCTATCGGACAGCGAGTTGGACCAAAAACGGACGGACGGACATCGATATAGACGACTACGGTCTACGAACTACGAACATTGACGTGGCAAAAGTATAATCGACACAAAGCTCAGGCTCAACAAACTCACGAGCACCGATATACAGGGTGACAGTTTATTCGACCTAATTCTCGATTATGGGGTCATTCCAGAGGTCGTTCTACTCAAATCAAGCTCCCCTTGACCTTGGGGTCGTTCCAGAGGTCACTGTACTTAAACAAATCTCCTCCGTGACCTTGGAGTCATCTAGAGGTCATTGTACTCAAATTAAAACCCTTCTTGAGCTTGGAGTCATCTAGAGGTCGTTTCAATCAAATTGAGCACGCCGTTACGCTTGGGGTCGTTCTAGAGGTCATTCTAATCAAATTGAGCACCCATTGATCTTGGGGTCATCCTAGAAGTCGTTTTAACGAAATTAAAAGCCCCATTAATCGAAAGGTGAAAATATCACCTTCAAGTTTGAAAAGCAATGAATATTCATTTTTTTCAATTGTTTAATGATTTTCTTTGACTAATTTGTACTGCCAAAATATCTTCAGATCTTAAGTGGGAAATCGTTTATTTCTGATATGAGAATTTCGGCCATGCTTTTTCAAAATTGTTTATAGAAATATTATTATTATTAATTTTTGTCGTAATCAATTTTTGGTGACTTATTAAAAACATTGTGATGTATTAATAATTGAACAAATTTAATGAACGTAATGAACAAACGAGTAATTTTTCGGTGTCTCTTTATTTCTCTTTCGCTTTTTCCCTCTCGGTCGTCCCTACGGAACACGTGTAAGATCGATCACCTCGTAGCTCGGAGGTTTTCTCCTCGGGGCTGGAATTGCCGAAGTGGGCGTTTTGGTAAGCGTGAAAAACGTCTCGTTTATTGGCAAACCCAACGGCGAAAGGGCACCATCGTTTCTTGTCACTCAACCAACGATTTTCGATATTTCACGGACGTGAACAAAAGATAACAATGATCAACAATGTTTTTTGATAAATCACGTATTATTTGTCTCACGCGAATGAAATATTTTTATTTTTCAATTGATTTATTTATAAATATTTATGAATAAAATAAAATGAAAATTAGAAAAATATGTATATATTATTATCTTCGATAAAATGTATAGAATATAGAAAAATGCATATTTATCAATTCATAAATGTTCAGATAAAATAAACAATTTGTTTATCATTCGACAATATTATTTCTGGTTATCACTTTTAAATGAATTTTATAAATATTCAATTTATAATGAAACGTTTTTTGAAACGCAATTTTCAATTAAACGTTTTTCAGATCTTATTTTTGTTTGTTCTAATCACACGTTTCAACGAAATTCGTTGATTGGTGATAAATATCGTCACCGGAAGTCCGTACGAACTCGAACTTTCAAAGGGAAGTATTCAGAGTTGAGGTAGGTATTTTAATGTACTTTTAATTTCCTCGAATTAATAAATATTGCAAAATTAATGGCAAATAATTGTCAACGAATACTTGACCGAAACATGCAATTTTTGTTCTTTTTATCGCGATGCTTACTTCCGGTCGGAACGTTCGAGTACAAAATAAAAAATTATTAAAAAAAAAGATAATTGCCAATATAATTTTCACAATTGAAAAAACGACATAGTTGCATCGTTCCATCACTATAAATGCGAGTCAACGAGCTAAATATTTCATACGTGAAAATTCGGACGGACAAAACTACTTAAAAAAAAAACGCCACGGTGATGCTCACAAAATCGACTCGACTCTTGATATTCTACGAAAATCGACGAGGAGGGGGTGAGGCAGAAGGGCACTTCACCGACAATCAAATTCTCGTAAAACCCACGCTCGTTTTATTTCATAATGAAATATCATCCCAAATTTTCTTCCATATTTCAGGGATGAGAACTAGTAGTTAAATTTTTATTAGGAATTAATTCAATTAAATTATTATTAGATACTAACCAGTAATTACATTATTAGGCTGTGCTCATACATTCATGAGCAGAGGAACAAATTATTACTCTTCCAAAATTCACGTGACCAAAAACTAACTTTATTCCATTAATTTTTTTTTCGTATAAAACCAAAACGAAAAAAGAAATATTTTAATTACAAAATTGCATTTTTTTCTTGCTTGCTGAGATGACGAAAAGTAAAATTAATTTTGGGTGGGGCCGGTTTAATTTTCAATAAAATCGAATTTTCAGCCGTTCTGCCCCACATTTGGCGATCCAACGTTTTCTCCCTCTCGCCGTTTATTTCAATAAATTTATCGTCAGCTCGGCAATCCGAATATTAACGAAGGAAAATGAGCAGGCACATGTGGGGGATATACCGAGCATCGCGTTGTCCTCGGTGTCGCTCGCAAGCGAGTCCTCGGCGTCGGTGAGGTCCTCGAAAGGGAAATTGCAGCTCGGACCCGATATTCCTAGCGGATGAAGAAAACAAAAAAAAAGAAAAAAAAACGAGATGAGGACATCGATCCAAAATCGCGCGTTTTGACTTATTGTTTTTTGTTCGTTTGGGTTTAATTTTTTGTTTCCGCTACCCCCCCCTTTCCCCTCTTGCAACTCGCAATTACTCGAAAAAAAAATTAGGCGATCAAATTTCCTTCCTCGATTTATCATCGCTTCGCACACGCTATCGCGATCCTCTTTTTCCCCTAACCTCAAAGGCCCTCTTGACCCTTTTTTTTTCGAAGGGATCAGCAACAAGTGCCCCGATTTTTCGCTCGCAATCTCGCGTTGCTTGTGCTCCACGGAAAAAGTGAGTACTCGCTTTGCTGGCACTTTTTTTTCGACCTCGATCGTCTCCATTACAAAACGGAATTTAAACTCGAGTGCTGTTCAGGAGCGAGCCGAAAAGTTTTCTATTTCCGCATTTTTTTTCAATTTTTTAAATAGAATTGAAAACTTAGTGAGAATAATCAGAATCTTCGTAAATGTATGTCAATAGCGATTTTCAATTAAAAATAAATGAATGTCTGATGTTAGCATAATAATTGATTTTAAGCAATAAAATATTTATTATAATAATATAATTATTATATATCGTAATATAAATATAATTATCATAATATATAATGTAATATGTATATTACAAAATTAACATAAGTATTATAATCATAATATATTATTTATTATATTAATTTAATATTTTACTGATAAAACCGTATGAAAAAAAATTAAAAAACCGTTTTCATTGAATTAAAAAAAAACATATTTGTCAAATTCGAAGTGCAAAAAAAAAATCATGAAAAGCAAATTTGACGAGCCTCGATATTAGGGCATTCTTATAGACAAGTTTGGGAGCAGTTCCTCGGCGACCAATAATTTATCAGGTAACGCGGAGCGAAGCATTTTATCGATGACGTATTTTTTTTTTCGGTATCGTAACGATGAGGGACGTCACGGGCAAAGTGGTCTTATCTCTTTGGCGCATGGCTAGTGAAGAAGGGCTCGAAGTCTTCCGCAAGGCTGTTTGTATTCTCTCCGGGGTGCGATAATGTAGCTTTTGACCGAATTTTCTTGAACTCTCGAGTACTCGAGGAAAAGAAAAGGAACACACTTTGTTAGCCACAAAGGAGTTGCACGTTTTTTCCTCCGGGTCGTACCAGATACGAGGCTGGAAGAATCGTTTACCCGAGTTCTCTGATCAACGGATAGAACGACAGTGACGTTAATGACGGTCGATATCGGCTGAACAACGTATAACTTTCTCGCCCCGGGCTTGAACCTCTTTCCCGTTAATTTTCCTTTGAAAGATTCAGAAATTATTCGGGATTTTCGTATCGGACCAACGTGACTAGCCATTGGGTCTCGTTGAAACGAGACGAAAATTAGTAGCTCATTCGGTAAAGAAAGAAAGAGATTCGTGACCGGTTACTCGAGGAACATTCAAATTCGCTAGAAAACTGGACAATATACTGACTTTTTAAATTTTACTGATTTTTTTTAGATAGTACTGATTTTTCAGACCTACTGATTTTTTAGGCTTACTAATTTTTCAGGCCTCCTGATTTTCCGTTTATTTTCGATCATACTGATTTTTCAGATTCTACCGATATTTTAGGCCTACTAATTTTTCAAGCCTCCTGATTTTCTATTTATTTTCAATCATACTGATTGTTCAGATTTTACCGATTTATTATGCCTACTCGTTTTCAGACAGTACTGATTTTCCCCGATTAAACTGATTTTTCCAATTTTTCAGATCTACGGATTTCATACGTTTTGAGTTCGTACCGATTGCTGAGCTCGCGTCGTTCCGTCATTTATTATATGAATGGAAAAGCGCAACGTTGAATTTTTGCGTGAATCGAACACGGCTCAAGCTGACCCGGACCAAAGAAAAACGATCGTTTCTCTAGCTTCCGTCGTCCGGGCTGAAAAAGTTCCTTTCTCTTGTACTTTATCACGGCTCAGGGATACCGTGCTCGATATTGCCACCGTAAATAATGGAGAAGCATCGAGGGTCCACTTCGCGCGAATACATAACATTTTGTTAGCAATACTCGCGAGATAGTTCGAGTCTCGCGACCTCCTCGTACCCTCCTCCTACCAGACTGACCGGATCCTCCACGGATTTCGAAACATTCTTCAATAAAGTATGAGCCCCGCTCATCCACTGGGAAAACCGCTCGGCGCTCGTGAGAACTCTCCCAGAAATCCAGCTAGGAAATTAGTAAATAAAATCACACCAAAGAGAACGAACGTAATAGTCCAAGTGAAAAGGGGGAAGTAGTAACTGTCGGTATTTGGTCAGACGTCGCAACTCGTGTCGATTTGTGCAAGGTGAAAAATCGAAATGACAATCGAATCTGGACTGATAAACATCGATAATAACTGATAACATCAAACGGGGACCGTCAAAAAATACAATTCCTAGTTAACATCCTAACATCGATATTTACAATAGGCGTTTCACGAGGATACGAAGTTTCGGTACTTCGAACAAAACGAGAGGATTTGTGTCAATATTCCGAATAAAGACATAAACAAAAAATTAATATTGAACGTATATAAAAATTGTACTGTACGTATATATTATATACATTTTTTTAATAATATAAAATGGTTTCGTGTATTACAATAATTATATATGTATATATTATTTATAATAAAGGACCCTTTACGTGTACAATATAGACATTCGTTTTTAATTATCATTACAAATCATACTCCCTACTTTTGTTCGAATCACTAGGGCTTAATTGAGCCTCAAAATAAATTCAATTTAATTTCAACTTCAATTTATTTTAATTATCGAATTTCAATGATTGATTTTTAATAATTAAACTCAAAATTAAATCTTCAATTGAATTTGCATTTCGAATTCACTTCCCCAAATTTACAAATCAAATTATATCTCATCCTAATTAACACTATAAATTCAATTTATAAATCGAATTATCGTTTTGTTTTATTTGCGAATGGAAATATGAAATTTGTGGGTCATATTTCAATTAAATTTTTCAATTAAACGCGAATAGAAGAAAGACGTATTTTTCATAACTTTTCATGAAATGGTGTAATTATGAAAAAAAAAAAAATTCATCACTAATTTGAAGGTTATCGTTGAATTGTCCGAGGGTAAATGAACGATTAAATTTTCGTACCACGTGATTTCGTACGTACGTGTTAATCGTCTTTCCGGACACAATCGTACGCCCCAAACACTGACACACGTAATAACGTTTAATTCAATTGTAACCGTGTTATAATTAATCCGTGTGGTGACCGTGATCGCGAGTGAAAATTGTGATAAACGCGTAAAGCAAGCAGGCAAGCGTGGCAGCTCCTATATTAATAATTATTATTACGATATAACGACAATAATAATAATAATAATAATAACAATAATAATAACAATAATAATTGATAGGAATAGTGATCAACAATAACAGTGTGGTGTGAAGTGGAAGGCATGAAACGAGCCTCGCATGACCATCGGAGTGAATCGTAATTGTGTGTTATTTGCGAAATTAATTTGCCGTTGCTCTAAATGATATCGAAAATGTGTGCTGACGTACGAACATATATACCAGGTGAGCGACTGGAAATTCGATACTCGAAAACGTTCGTAAACGGTTCGAAAGAAATTCCGGAGAAAAATTTACGTTAATGGAAATTTATATGAATTTATTTCATATTATTTTATTGTTTTTTATTTACTTTTTTTTATTAATCACCAACAACAAATTTCATTAAACCCAAACAAATTGAAGCGAAGTGGCAGTACATTTAATCATTTTCGAATTACAAATGTGAAAACCCCTTATTTCTTCATTTTTTCTCTTTTTGCTTTTTACGAAATAATAATTAATTTTATTATAATTTTAATTATTATAATTTATTTATATAATTATTTATTGATAAGAAATAAATAATTAATAACAAAAAGACAATTCTTTGGATTTATTTTTCTACGTAGTTTTTATTTTAAAAATCATGAACGAGTGTCTGCCTTCTCGTCGCTCACTAAATATATAAATATCGTTTTTAATATTTATTTATTTATATATATAAATGTATGTATTGATAAATATTTGATTGGCTCAACGATGCATTCATAGGAGCTGCGAAATTGGTGATAAAACGTTCAAGAGGTAAGGCTTACCCTCGCTGTCGGCCTTCAAGTAGAGCTGCCCCTTTGGGCTCAGACACTGACGATACTCGGTCGCGTAACACTCTGTATTCATTCAAACCAAATTGCAGGTTATTAATCTGCATTTGCATCGGTGGCTTCGACTACAAATATTGTTTTTCTTGATATTTTCTCGTTAACAAAAAAAAAATCGAAAAGAAACGAAATATGTTGTTTGTATGCCTAGTATTTTTTTCGGTGTCCCGTAATTGGATCGCTGTTAACGGATGATCCAATTTCTCGATCGAAATGACAACAAAGAATATTTCATTTTTCGACCGGCGTTTCATTAATGATCGACATCACTCATAATTGAGGGACGACGAGATTAAAAGAGAATTCGATTCGCGAAATTTCGAACGTCAAAGTCGCCGTAAAAATAATTTGTTTTAAAATGCATTGAAGTAGAAATTTAATTCTTTTAAAAATTTCGAAAAAATAATTTTTTTTTAATTACAGAAATTTATCATTCAAAAATTAAAGAAATTTATTATTTAAAAATTAATGCAATTTATTATTTAAAAATTTAGAAAATTCATAAAAAAAATGTATTTAAAATAAAAATTTAAGAAATTCATAATACATTTTTTTCCTATTTATTTTTGAAAAGATTCAAAAACTTGTTTATTAAACCGACTTTTCCTCAATTCTAAAAAAATCTTAAAACAAAATTCGAAACGCGAATGGTGGGGCGTTTCTTTTTCCTTTTTTTCACTGCTGGATTTTTTGACATTTTTTGTTTTTGTTATCGTGGTCCCGCGTCACGAGCAATTGCGGAAACGATTCGTTCATTTTTGTTGTCCGGACTATTAAATTCTTTTAAAGCCGTCCTCAGCCCCGTGACGGGGGTTTTATTGCGATCGTACGGGATGCAATGTCTTTCATATTTGCCTGCCCATGTGAATGTCCCCTTCAGCTGGAATTGTATAACTCTCGGCATTTACATACGTCACATGGCCTACAACGTTCTGGAATACGAACGGTCGTAAAAAAAATGAAAAAAAAAAAAAAATGGGGCGTAGTATCTCTTCGTTGTTTTATAGGAAAAAAATTCGTCGAATCACTTCCATCTTGTTCATATTTAAAAAAAAATATATATATATATATATTCTTTACATAAAAAAACAGGAAGTTCGATTTTTATTTTTTATTTTTTGCTATTCGAAAAACGAAAAGTTTCTTGTTTATACTAAGAAAAATAAAAGAAAAAATAATTCTTTAAAATTTGAAAAAATTCTAGAATAAAATTTTTTTTTACTATTTCTAGAATTTTAAAGATCCTACTCCGAATGATCAATTTGTGTTTTTTTGTAGCGCAAACGAGTATAATATATTTTTTCAATTAATTAAAGTGTTACGTCGATTTTTTCTAATCATTTTTATTTTAAAAAAATTGAAATGAGCATTTATAACGTTGTTTTCGTTTTTATGACGCAAAGGGAAAAAAAATAGTATTCAACCGTCGAATCTCATCATTTCATTTTTTATTTGAAAAAAGGCGTAAAACGAAATGCAATTCACAGGTCGAACCTTTTCGGGCTGGTTTGTACGCGTAATAGGTATCCGATCGAATATTGCGGGCGAGTATACGGGAATGGAAATGCTGCCGAGGCTTGTGTCCTTGTTATAATTGATTTTGCATCCCGCTGTTTTGAGTTCGAACGGTCGGTTGTTCCCAATATTCCCGAGCCCAGCTACGTCAAAGCCAATTTCATCGGCAAACGAGTCACGCATCACCGGAATTGTTTTTCAAATTAAACAAAAAAAAATCGAGCTTACACTTCCGGACTTGTTTTTTGCAGATTTTATCATTCCTTTTTTTCATTGTCACAAAAATTTTGAAAAAACTTGAATTGAAGAAATGATTAATTGAAAAGAATGCAATAATTGACATAAATTGAAAAAAAAATGAATAATTGAGAAAAGCATTCCACTTTTTACACACGGACACGCAAGAACACCGAGACTTTCAAAACATCCTGATTAAATTTATAAAAAAAGCAATTTAACGATGATTAAGCTTTTTCAGTTTTTTTTTTAAATACGATTGCGAGCAAAAAATAATATCGCCAGTTCGTTCGCGCTCGAGTACAATGACCAGGACAATAATAAAAAAAATGTTATTTGTAAATTTGCGAGTAAACCTGAAATTGTTAGCGAGCAGGGAGGGCGGAGATGGAAGGGTATTTTCGAGTCGCACTGATCGCATTTCCGGTCCCTATTCGCCGTTCGTGGCGAATCCGGATAGTTTTCATCGATTTCCGATCTGTCGATTCGTTTGACGTTAACGAATTTTCACTTCAATTTAATCGTCGACCTGTCGAAAACTCTTCGAAACCCGTTTGGAAAATTGACGACATTTATCCCCGATTTTCTCGAGTGCGTTCCTCCTGTTTCCCACAATCGTAAAAGTTTTTCGCGAGAATGCCAACTTTTTTCTCGTCCATTGTCCAGAGATATCGTAACAACAAAAAAAAGAACATCGCGATTTCAAATTTTTTAAATCCATCAGTACTAAAATAAAATTGAATAATTGAAAAAAATAAATTGAACAATTGAATAATTGAATATTTGAAAGAAATTGAATTACATATATATATATATATATATATATATATATATATATATATTCATGACTTTTTCAACAAAAGAAAAATAGTCTCTTCTCTTCCAGCACGAAACTTTTCGATGAGATTTTTTTCTTGGGCAAATATCACGACCGTGGCGCGGTAAAAAAAGGCGAGAAACTTTTCGACTGCGATGAGAAACGGGGTAGAGGGAGGGGAGGGGAGAAGTGTTGGGCGACCGTCTTCTCTTGGAAATGCACGGGCCGTAAGTCAATGACGAGCAGGCACTGAAAAGGGTCTTTTTCAAGTCTCGCTCTTTTTCTTGTCCTTTTTTCTTGCTAGCCTCATTTTCATCTTGTTCTTACCGACCGACATTTGCGGATCTCGTAAAACTCGCGAAGGGCGACGAGATTCATTTTTCGAGGCGCTGCCTCGTCGTCGTCGTCGTCGACGTCGTCGTGTAAACATAAAAGCAAAAAGGGAACGGAAAAGCTTCGGTAAACGACGGGTTAATGAGCTTTGTCAACGCAGCTATCTCCCTTTCCCTTTCACCAGCCCTCGGGCGCTAATATTTTTTCATTTCCCCCTTAAGAAAATTCCCCCTTAAGGAAGGGAAAAAGAAACTCGCTCGGGCTCGACCCCTTAATCATTCAAAACCCGAAACACCCCCCGGCTAACAATCCTATCTTCCCTGGTTCGAATTTCTCGTTTGAATTTTCCCGCGTGGACGCACAGCGCCATCTCTCGGAATAGTACAAAGGAATTTCCTATTTTTTTCCCGCGCGGTTGCCCGGCGGCCTCGTTAGCGCTCGTTAGGTTGAATAATCAAGAAACGAATGCACGTGACTTTCCTTGTCTTCAGGAAACTTGGAAACTTTTTTTTTCATAAATTCATAAACTATTCAATAAAAAAAATCACTAATTAAGAATTTGTAATTCTCTCTTCTATAATCTCATAAAAAGCAACTATTCGAGCCCCCCCCCCCCCCCCACAACAAAAAAACCAAACCACCAACCCCAAAACCAAAAAAATCAAAAATTAATCCCAATGGACAATCCACGAACACTAAATTTCTTCACATTCATCAAGCATGTCGTTTTCCAACGTTTCGAGTCTAAAGCCCTCCTCTGTCAAAAGAACCAAGGAACGGCGGCCATTTTGACGTTCGACACGAATGCTTGAAATAAACAACCTCCCGGTCTTCGGAGGCAAATCCACGTGTAAATTTACGCAGCTCTGTATCCCTTACCAACCCAGGTCGTATGAGCTAGCATTGACGTTAAATAAGCTCCGGATCGTCCCGTGGGCAAATATACCCTCCTGGACGTATACGAGTACGTAACCGTACATAACCTCTTTCCCGGGGCCACGCCCCCGCACCGTCAAGCTTCACCCAGCTTGATGTATATCCCGACCCGTGTCGTTGCCTTACCCTCACATTCCGTTCGGATGAAACCCAAACGTAACCGGAAAAAGATGAGGGAGAAGTTTGCGAATCCGCCTCTTGTATATCCACGCCACATCCGACGCCCGTTACACGCGCGAAAACGGAAAAACTCCTTCGGGCTGTTGGGTAGGGAGGGGGCACGGTTGACGGGTCGGAGAGGGTTTGGAGCGGAGCGGAGGGGTTGGAAGGGGGTTGGAGGGTTTCCGGATGTGACGAGGATCTATGCGAATCCGTGTAAAATACTTTTTTCGCTGTTTCCACCGGATTCCCATCCTTGTGGGAATCGAGTTTTTTTTTTTGTTTTTTTCCACGCGAGATAAGAACTTTTTCGAATCCGATTTTTTGACTGGATTTAGAAACAGATTTTCCGTAAAGAAAGACGAGAGGAGATTTTTTGGGGGGGGGGGATCTGAGTGTCGAGTTGGGTTTATCGGGAATTTAGGTTTGTTTGGGTTTGTTTGATTTCTCGGATTAGACAGGGATTTTCATGGTCAGATTGGGTTATAGATCATTTTTCAATCGAGCTCTTTTTGAAAGGTTGAAAATTTTCGTTGGCAGGTTGGGCGAAGCATACATTGTTCTCGTACGTGCTAAATAATGGAAGAGAAGTTTCGACTCGTGAGAAACGTACCGACACCATTCGCCTGTGAGGAAGGAAGTTGAACGGCAACCCCGAAACCGCGAAGCTTCACCGGGGCGGAATTCTCCTTTCCAGCGAGGAGGGCACATTGGGGCTTCAAGTCTCGGTGTATAATGTCGTTCTCGTGACAATATCGAAGCGCCTCCAGTATTTGCCTCATGTAATGGCTGAAAAAAGTCCGGTCACCAAATATTTAATATATTTGAAAAATTAAGAATAATTTAAACTCATAAACTGAATAATCAAATTAAACTATTCGGGATTAAATTTTATAATCAATTTCCTTGAAATCCCATTAATTAATGTAATTCATTAAAATTAAATGTCAATACTACTTTAATTGCAGCTCAATTATTTATTTGAATTAATCACTAATTAATTAAAATAATTAATATTCAGTTAATTAATTTGAATAATTAAAATCCAACTAATTACCCTAAATAATTAAAATTTAATTCACTAAGCCCGCTTCATTTAATATCTGGAAAAATGAATTTGACAAGCAGCAAAAAACGAAGAATCCCAAACGAATGGTAATTCCATCAACTCGATCTTTATCATTTTCGATATATCCTGTTCTCAATTACTGAACTCTCAACCCCCATAAATCCTGATCTCCATTATCTCACGGATTAACACGAGAGGGTGCAGATTCAAAGTCGAATTTTATTCTCGAATAAAGTCCATCCCTCGTTTCAGAAATGGCCGAATATGAAAAAAAAATGAAAATGAAAATGAAGAAGAAAAAGCATGAAGATATCTGCGATTCCGGCAGTTTAAATAACTCGATAAATCATCCCCTAATCCTTGCATAGCTTCGGTCTGGTCTCACAGGAGTTAGGTGGAGCTGGAGCATGTAATAGCGAGGAGTAATGGTGTGGGAGGGGGGGGGGGGCAGGTACACAGAGGTCTTGGGAAACAAGCATCTGTCTTTGCCAAAAGCAAACCCCTTGCCAACCCCTCGAGGCTTCGAACTATCCCTCCACCCTCCCTCATGTGAACTGGCCCGAATGGCTCGCTCATATCGCGAGCATCCTCCTTCCTGAATACTCGCGTTCCACCTACGTCTTTCTTACCGCGGTTTTCCTGTTTGCTCTGCGTATCAACTCGGAGCGAAAATTTCCCGCAACGTTTTCCCTCAATCAGTCACAAATTATTATCCAACGAATGGGCTTGTTTGATTGGGTTTGTTTGGGCTTGTTTTTATTTCGACTGATACGAAAAATCGACTTGATTGAATTGGTTAAAAAATACTAGTGACAGACTCGGTGCAAACAAAAGAAATTAATTGTATATTAATGATTAAAAATTAAATCGATTAATACAAATTTTACTTTTAATTAATCAATTTTTATTTTTATTACATATTTAAAAATTTGACACAAGGTCAATTATGCAACGAATGTTGTTGCATTATCATAATTAATCAGGGGGATAGTTGTTATTAATTGTTTAATGGTATAATTAGCTATAGTAACGTAAATAAAATTAACAATAGTAATTGTGTTGAAAAATGATATTTTGAAAAATGTTTTTTTTTACGCACGATTGTACGTACCCAAATAAAATTTACGTACGTATTCTAAGTAGAGAAACAATTTTGTTAGATTCAATAATTCATTATTAGAACGTAGAATTATTATATATGAATTCATTACTGTTTATCTTTAATCTTGTTTATTGAATCGAAGTTCAAACTTTTATATAACTACTTACTATTGTTTATGTTTTATCTACCTCACTAAATCGATGTTAAAATTATCATAAAATGATTTATCAATCTTCGATTTTTAGCTGCCCTTTTCGAACCTAAATTAAAAAATGAACGAACGTTTACCCTCGTAAAATGAAAAGAAAAAAACGAGAATCCAAGATGCTTTTTTTTCTTCTTTCTCTCTTTTTCGTAGATTCAGCGAAAATGTTTTCCAACTCGTTGGGATCGAGTCCAATATTTATAAGAGTGGCGTATTCGCTCGTGGAGCTTACGGGAGGACAGGTGGAAGTCCAACGGTGAAAAAGTGAGGTGAAACTGGCAGGAAGAGGCCGCGCCACCAGCGAGAAACGAATTCAACGGGAAGACGTCCGGTACAAGCCCCGAGTTAAGTGTACAACGGGGCCAAGGGAGATTGAAGTTTTCAGGTAAAAGCTAGACTCGGTGGGTGTGGGGGGGGGGGGGGGGGGGGGGGGGGGGGGGGGGGGGGGGGGGGGGGGGGGGGGGGGGGGGGGGGGGGGTTGCAAAAACCGATAACTTTTCCCAGCTGGTCGATACTTTCTTCTTATTGGCTCCCTTCAACTTCCGAGCCAGCCCCGAGACCCAGACTTCCTCGCTTTTTCAACGACCCATCCTTCTTCAAACCGGAAATGAAGAAAACTCGACACGCGATCCAACAAAGTCAAGAAAAATAATTCTATCAAGGGCTTACGGCTTCTGAATCGAATTGTTTGGGTTTGTTTATTTTTTGTTTAATAAATTTTATTATAAAATAAAATGTTATCAATAAAAGATAAATCTTAATAAGTAATCTCAATAATAAATTACAAAAAAAACCAAAATCTTAATAATGGATAAAAATTGTTTCGCTGAGTACATATATATATATTAAAATAAAAATATATTTATATTGTGCCGATTTAATAATTGATATGGGGGAATCCAGAAAAAACTTGAAACCGACGGTACGAATCAATCGTGTCATGATCACTCGAATATCACAAAGAATCGAGAGATTAATCGAAATAATTCTAGATAAAATCAGAGATAACCTATATTTCAAATCTGATCGTTTGAAGCTTGTGAAATTTTCAATTTGGTGATTTTAGAGAGGCTCAATACATCCGGCTAAAACAACTGATATCATATGCTGTTTTTTTTCTTCCAAAATATTAGGGTCATTGTATTTTAACAGTTTTGTTTAAATTATTTTCGACGCCTTGGGAGATGTTTTTTCAGAAGCTGAAATATGGTGTTATAAAATTGAAAACTCCAACCCCTTAAGGGAGAAAATTCATGAAATCTTTTCACATCGGATTCTTGCGTCACAATAAATATACAGTATCAATTTGTACATCTATTTGTTATAAATATTCATTATTCTATCAAGAAAATATTTAATTAATTTTTACCTTCATCAATGAGTTGTGGCATTATTATTAATATTTTTTTTATAACCATAATGTTAATTTTTTTGCTCACCTAGCCACTGCTTCGCTGTAGACAAAACCTGCGGTTGCACGTCTCACTACTTCCATGCACAAGTCTGATCCGTTCATGCTGAAAAGAAATGAGACGAGACAGACATGGAATATAATTAATATAAAATACGTTTTTTACAAATATTCACAGAATATTTGTAATAATAAATAATCAAAAGAAAACAAATAATTAAACAAAGGTTTTCATAAATATTTTGGAAACAACAATCAGCGAATAATGAATTTATAAAAAAAAGTATTTTTAGAAAATAGTATTATTAGAATTGAGAAAAAATACTGATTTTTCTAAATTCAGAAAATTTGGAAAAAAATAAGTTTTGTTTAGAAATAGTTCGCAGGTAGGTAAAAATGTTCTCGTGTTGTAATCGAGCATAGTATTGGATAGATGGCGTGAACACTCACTACTCGAAGACCATGTAGAGCATGCCCTCCGAACTGTAAGTCTCGAGTAACTCAACGATGTGTGGATGCTTGAGCATGTGGCATATCGTAGCTTCTCTCTTTAAATCTGAAAGTAAAAAGTAAGAAAAATGTCGAATGACGAGCATAAATTTTCGTCAAATGCACGAAGAAAAGAATCGCGGTCTAATAGTGTGCGAAACGATGGTAGAACGCGGTGGCGTTTAAGCTCCCTCGTAATAAAATTCAACGTCCGCGTTTTATCGTCGACACCGATCGTACTCTCTGCGATTATTTCCTCTTTTGTACGCTCGCCTACGCCTACTGACGTTCCGATAATAACGACGCCGACAAAACCCGAACACTCTCATATTCTCAATCTCTAATTACACTTGTACACACGAACTCGTATTTTCAAAATATTATGGAAATAAGATTTTTAATATTACTGATAAACATTTTGTTCTTATTTTCATTATTTTATTTATTATTGTTTATTTCATGTACTAGTGTATTTTTGGAATTTTAGTTATTTATTTTGTTATCTAATTCATTTCAATTATTTACTACGTGATTTTTTAATTTTCATTTTTCCTTTCACTTCATCGTTGTTATTTTCGTCGTCGAATGAATTTCTGTTTTTTCAGCGAATGAACGGAGGGAAAAGTTTTGTCCTAGACATGCTTGTGAGATTGTCAGATGTAGGCCTGAGTGCAAATGGCATTGTTTGGGTTGGCCTTAGATTAAACAAGAGTGAAACTGAGCTTGGCAACAACACACATGTATACTATGACGTGGATACACGTAGAGTTCTGCGGTCCTCAAGTTTCAGGGAAGCTGGAACGTTTTATAAGAAACGAGGAGAGACGAACGACGTCGAGTGTAACGTCGTTGACCTCGTTACCCATCTGACACCTGACGTACATAGATACGTTTCCAAATGTTGCCCAGAGGTGTACTATTCTTAAGACGCGACGAGCCAACTCGAGATTTTCCAACTTTTTCGTACCCCTGGGGCTCACCGTCGTTTCCTTCGTGCAACTGACTGATGAACGACAATTTTCATATTTCCATACCTCTGGATATATACAGGGTGACCTCCAATTCTATGTATTCCTTCGTAGAGGTCATGTTAGAGGTCATTCGATACAAATTATGCCCCATGGAGTCTTTTGGATGCACTTTTGGTACTCTTTTTTATTTGGGTTTGTTTGAGTTTTTTATGGGTTGAAAGGAACTTTTTTGAGTTTGTTTGGATTTATTTGGATTATTTGTTTGAGTTTTTTTTTTGGTGTGGAGAAGAGATTTTTCGAATTTTCTTTTTGGTGGAGAAAGGACTTTTTTAGTTGGTTTGGGTTTATTTGGATTTTTTTTGTATAGAAAAGAAACATTTTTAGTTTGTTTAGGTTTGGTGTGGAAAAGGGACTTTGCTGAGTTCTGAAAACTTTTTTGAGTGAAAACGGAAGTGAACTCACCGGCTGTGCTGAGACCAGGACTCGAGGTGAATTTCGCGACGTCGACGATTTTCACGGCGAAGGTCTGCCCGGTTTGTCGATGTATGCATTTTCTTACCACGCTGAATGGTCCCCTGGAACGAAACGGACGCAGCTTTAAACGATAATTAAAAAGAAAACAACAAAAAAACAATAGGGAGAAGTTTAAAAAATAATTGAGCATTTGTGGTAATTGCTTCGATAAAAGCCCTGCAGAATTTATCAAATTTATTACCGCCTAATTATGCCGAAGCGATGCAATTGAATTATCGGTGAAAAATTGAAAAATAATGGGCTAAAGTAATAAAACTCAGCTGTCAACATATACGTCTGAACTCCCATTCATACCTATTGAAAAACGAGGGAAATAAATGCAAACCGATAATTACGAACAGCCAGATCTGAACGAGAAAAAGGATAATGAGCGAGTAACGAGAGAGGGGCTTGATTAATTGTTCAATTGTACCTCGATCGGACTCGCCTGGCAAAACATGTAATTCCGCATAAAATTCTTTTTACGTTTTATCAATATACAGGGTGTCCCACGTACGATTGTTATCCGTGAAATGGGGAGTTGGGCGTGAAATTCTGAGTCGATTGATTAAAGGATGTATGGTTCCCGGATCAACCCCTGAATTGGATTTTAGGGCAAGAAAAGTTTTTTCACTCAATCATCGATAACTTTTTTTTCTTCAGGATTTGGCACTCCACTCTGTGCTCAATCTCTTCGTTATGATTTTCTCTTCAAAATCCTTTTTTAATTATTGAAATCCGATGATTTTTCGATTTTTGGCAGAATTTCAAAGTTGGACCATCGATTTTTGCAGATTTTTCCATACATACCCCTTTGCCTCTTTTT
>JAPYZJ010002720.1:0-19390 GCA_030522765.1 Ophioninae sp. B BG-2022a | reverse complement strand
AAATATAATTTCGGGAGCCGGAATATGCATTCCATTCGGAATCGTCCTTTCCTGCCCGAGTTTCCCATAAGCGGAACGGTACCAACGAGGTATCTTTTCCGAACGGGAACTTTGAGGATCTCGAGGATCGCATGCCCCGGTCATCGGGTGAGAGCGAGCAAAAGCTTCCCTCCAGGAAGCGCAGCACGGAGACCTGCAGCCTCCGCCCGTAACCAAAACGGCCCGCTCCTCCATCCGATGCACCACGCCATGGGGGTGCCGGCGTTGCAGCCGGGCGTGCATCGATTCCTCGAAACACCTCTTTGGGCGCTTTCCTCGGTCGAGATTGCTCAACTCTTCGAGCTAAACGCCACTCGAACGAGTTCCGCACCCAACCCTAACCAAACGATAAACAAACCCAAAACGAAACTGGAACCCACTAACAAACACTCTACAGAAAAACCCCTTAACAAAAAACGTATGGCGTGAAACCCGGGCGTCGATGTAACGGAACCCCGATAACCTAACTTGTGTTGGGATTCCAAGAAATCACGTCACAGTGTAAGCAAACAAAACTTTCATTAAATTGAAACAATATTCATAATCTTTCAATTGGTACGCTATAAAAAATGACCAAGTATCACTACTGAGTCCAATTTTAGTTTGAACGCAAGATATGAAGAATTTTGATTTCGAGATGGGACGCATGTATTTTAGAATCGGCGTATATGCACCGTGCTGAACTCACTTATATAGACTATTATAATGCCATTGTTTTAGAACAAAATCTTAGGTTATTTCTATAATCAGCTTTGATCAATCTATAATCAGTTATATCAATTGAATGAGGTGTATTGTAGTGACTCAAACAATCCTCGATACATCATCAATCAAACCCAACTTTCCTTAAAGACCAAATTTTTCACCTCAATAAATTCTTGACTGCCAATTGAGTACCGGAAGCTGGAAGAAAATACGTCACGTGGAAAACCAAAAAAGAGAAACAGAAAGGGAGAGAGTGGGAAAGAGAGGGAGTTCGCGACCGCGACAAACTCGATCAGAGAATCCTTCCACTATGGTTGTATTCGACAAAACTTCCTCGTACTTCAACGAAGCTTCCTGCACATACATTATGTGTACACGCATGATTGTACTTTACGTACGAGTTATGCCTGTATTCGAGTATCTATCAAATAGCACAAAGAATTCGATTTGATAGCACATCATAAAGGAGTTTGATGGAAAGATCAGAAATCGGCACTGGGCTAGCAATGCTGAAGTATTATACATACGTATGCATGAATGTGTGGGTATATATATATACATATATAATATAATATATGAGACCGATAGACACTTTATAATAAAGAGGATGTGAAAGATGTGTCAGCGAAATCGAGATAGGTAGAAAGAGCACGAAAAAAGTTGTTCCCTACGGAATATCCAATAGCTGTCTTACTTGCCGTGAACGAAAGTGGAAATGGAATCCATGGTGAAAGATTCGCCGCGACGACATTTCCGACACTTCTTCCTTGATCCTTAAAAAACTTTCTCTGACTCTCGTCCGTGTATATATATTATATATATATAAGTGTGTAGATATTCGTGTGTGTACGTACGAGACTGTCACCAGACCAGTAACACAAAATTGCCGAGACGTCGTGCTGAGAGGTGAACCCTTTCTCGTCAATTTCCTTCGTAGATTTTTTTCCCCGTCGAACAAGTAGAAACCCTACACCGGAGGTGGACAAAAAAATTGAATCACCGTTTTTCCTCGCCTTAGATATTCTTTTGTCACTCTTGGTGAGAATCGGCCGCTTTGACATGTTACGCGATCTCAGAGCGAAGCGATAATTAATCCGGAAGACGTCATAAAAGAAGCTGTCGAGAAGATTTAGGATACTGCGAGTTATTGTTGAGGGATACGAACCACGGTAGAGATTTCAAGGACATCGTCCCTCGAGTACGATAGGACGCAATTCGAGCTACTTAGCACTCCAACTGTGGCCTGTTCCGCCGCTTTGCTTGGTAAATTTCGTTCTATCTCTACTCAGTTATCTCTCTCTCTCTCTATCTATTTCATACCGTTTGCGTATGAACAGTCATCACCGAACTACAACGTTGAGAAGTTTTCTCACAATCACCAATCGCAATCCTTTGCTGGTACGAGTTCACGTCTTTCTCAAACGCCGTCATAGTGTACGTTCTATCGGTAAAATTTTTATAATGATGCAGCCATTATTATTGGTATCTATACGTATAGGTGTACTGAGAGGACGGAGCTCAGGTGAACTATCGCACATTTCTAATGGGTGGTCGCGCGATTCTCTGAGGTTGAACGAAAAAAGACGTGCCGGAATAGCTAAAAGACGACGGGGAAGCAGTTGATATACGTATAGCTGTACACTGTGCACTTTGGATCCCATTTACGTCGTGGTATAAGATGACGCCAACAGGCACCATCCAGCCGAACCAACGGATGAGACAAGCGAGAGATGGGACGGAGCCGTTTTATCAGCCCGGGACCATCAATTATAAAGTTCGGATTAAACAGCCTGCGGGAGCCCCTCTTCCAAATTGCACCGTCTTTCCTTCCTTTTCTCAGCTCTTTCACCCTATCGCGCCCAATCTTACCCTGTTTCCCTTTCTCTCACGTTCTATCCATTCATTTCTCACCCGCACCCTCTTCGACGCGGATTTCGCTCTGTTTTGTAAAGTGGTACGCCATCGACCACAATCCTACTCTTATTAATCCTTCGAACCCTCGTCGTACTATGACAGCCAATCGATCTTGGCCTCTACCTTACGTGTACTCGGACACGAGACATTGCGCGATTTTTTCAATGTTTACCAGTTTCACATAACTGAAAATAAGAAACTCGCCCGAATCGTACATGTACGTTAATCGTATGACGATCGTTTCTCAGCACTTTGCACTTGGCACACCGGAACTAATGAACACGAATGAAATTGAAATCTGTCGTTGCGTGTTTCGAAAACTTGCCCATTTCTGAAATGAATTTATTTTGGGAATGCAAAAAAACTGAGCAATTAGAGGCTTGGATGAAATCCATTACGATTTAGTGTGTGAATTCAGGAATGAACTTTTACAGGTGAATAACGAAAAGTATTGAGAATGATGGATTAGAGAATAAAGGGTTGTTGAAGCACGACAAGCGCTTGCATTTTTCCCAACCCAGCTTTGCAAATGCGAATCATATTTTCAAATGTTGCCCAAAGTTGACATTGCACCATCAGTCTCATCGGGATTGTTTCGTCATAGTAAAGTTTGCAAACTATACTCTTTGAAGGTAGCACTGACATAGCAAATGCCACGAATGTTTCGATTTACCAAATGTTAAATTGTGCTAACTTCGTAAAATACGTTCTGCTTTGATGAAATTGGAATTCGTACCAGCTTAGTTTCAAATTACATTAGTACTTATCATATCACAGAAATTTGCGACAAACTTTCATGTTCATTTCACAGCCCGTTTATCACCGTGCTTTCTGCTCATACGAGAGATCCCAATATATAGGTAACGGTTTTGGGAATTCAAAAAACTTCCTCCCTTTAGTAAAACATTAAATATGAAAATATTTTAAATTTTTTTACTGGTACGTACGAATACGATATTCCGGAGTGTCAAATTTCGTTTTTAACCTCGAAGCTTTCTCTCGATTAGTTTTCTCGAATGTGACAAGATCGGAAACGTACTATGACGGATTTCAGATGAAATTTGGATGGAAGTACTGCCCAGTGGAGCCACGATGTTTGCCGTCATTCCAAATTCAATAAAACTTGGTGCTTTGAATATTCATGCATCAGCCCGTATGTGAAATAAAGCACGAGGATTTATCGACGCCGCTAACACGGGGAGATTTTTTGCCCTTCTCGTTCTTTCGACCAACACTCCATCACGTCCGTAACAAAAAGGTTGCAGGAACGGAATAAAAAGCCGATATTGCACCAACATTCGCTTCGACGGCCAAAGATGGACTACCATAAATTGCACGGACTTCAAAGATTTTTTGCGCTCTTTATAAATTGATCGGATTCGACGTGTTCATTCGCATTCGCAAGATGCCAACAAGATTCCGCTGATGAAGTATAACTTTGACGTATGCGTAGGTAAAGTATTGCTGGAGGCATATTAAAAAATTGCTATTTTTTTTTGGTTCGTGATAGAATAATAATTGTATCAATTATTTTAGAATTCTTTACTAATTAATGCTTCACGATAATACGTTATCGTGTTTGGCAGTAAAGTTATAAAATAGAGAAGGAATTCTTTTCACCATGAATTAATCAAGTATCATTGGCAAACACAGTACATATTGAGTTGTTGGGTAATTATCGATAATAACACGACGATCTGAACGTATTCACTAAATTTACAAATTGAGAAGTTTCGTTCTCAGACAGTTGGAATCAATATATGCCAATACCGTCGAATTTGACTTTAATTATTATTGAAAGTAGAGAGTGAACCTTTCTAAGTGTTCATTTAATATTAAATTAAATTTTTGTAAGGATCAACATGTACGACACGATTTGGCTTATAAATCCACAATTTACCCATTTTGGGGTAACTTCATGTCCGACTGCCCATCTAGAAATGCATTCCAACTCATTCGAATTGATCGTCTGCAACTGTCCAAATTTATTCATCAATTGAGCGATGAATAAAACCTAATTTTATCGGATTCTTCATTAGAGAATGATGCAATACCGGCAATAATAACGATAACCGGATAACAACAAATAAAATTCAATTTAGGTACCGCTGAAATCCGGATAACAAAGGGCAAAATGTAAAAAGGATGAGAACACATCGTTGAAAAAGGCTCTTCCCGAAATGATTAAAATTCAATTCACCAACTGTACAACGTATAGGCAGTTGGGTCCACTAGCGCTTCAGCTATATTTTTCAGGCGTCCCTTTGGCCATTTTGCTCGCGTACGGCCAACAGTATAATTTGTTAGATGGCGTCTGGCGCACTCGTGCCTCCACAGGGAGTACCGCGATCTCCATTCGGATCCGTGAATACCTTTTTTTCAATCTCTCCACGTAATACCGGATGAATAGCCTCGCACCACACTACAGGATACCCACTTTGCGTGCACCTATTTACGCGTTGGCAGGCTCGGGTCTGGCTTGCCGCGAAATCCCAATGCCAGGAAAGTACGATTTAAGAGCTAATCGATTTTCACACATGCATTTACGCGTACACAAAAGCACTTATCAAACGTTGATGGTTCAATGAAGAACCGTATCGGCGATATCAAAATTGGATGGGAAATTTACAACTCAATATTGTATTCAGATGAAACCGCTAATCGGTGGTGACAGTAATGGCACCTTTGCGGCGTAATGAAGACCCAATCGATAAACATTGACAGCACGTCATATTTTACCTCATCATCTTTTATGGGAGTACGTTTTTTCAGCTGATCGTATAAAGAGGTTCGAGTTGCCGATCTCGTTGAATGTTTTACAAGCCATAATATTCCGAAAGCTCGAAAACAACGACAAGCGAGCTCGAGTGATGGGACGAATCGAGATTTCTGATATTTATTCGCCACCTATATTCATTAGGCAGCTCGAATCACTCGTTGCGAAACTTCATAATTCTCTGCACTAGATCACACCCCAGTCCACGCAGCCCTGAATTCTCTTCTCTTCAACCTGCTCACGTAAAAACTACATCCTAAGAAAAATGCAATTGACCTGTGCCTCGGAGAATGATGATGAGGGTAGAATAATGAAGTAGAGAACGCGACATTTGAAAAGTACAAGTGTCCAAAATATGGCACCCAAAATAGCTGACACCTGTATGTAAGCATCCAACCCATTTCCGTTATCCCTTTGTTTTAAATACTATTTCGAAGCTTGTCATATCTGGTGACATTCCGTTTCCTGTAGCGCTGAATTGGAAAATACAATCTTCCTCTGAATGTATTTTACATTTTACTTGTCAACCGTCGAAATTAAATGAACCGTTTAGCTGTTGTTTGGTGAGCTTTGAGCAATTATGCAACCCTCTTGTTGTCCGTCACTGCGTCAGAACAGGCACACGAACAAGGTGGTACGGCGTTTCGACACGGCAACACGTTCTTCACAGTTTGCCACAGGAAATTGCGAGCCAAATGCAACCGCGATGTGATAACTCCGCTTCTGGCTCTCATACACACTCGGGCGTTTGCACATTCATAAATGTATGGACTCCTCTACCATCGTTGGGTAATTAGGAAAACAGAGTGGTGGATAGCGAAGCTAGGTATGATATATAGTTCAAAAACTTTTGGTCCTGTGTCACGTGAGCTGCGTTTGTGCGCCTCATGTACATCCGGTCCCACACTACAAGAAATGTAACAAGCAATGTTCGCGCGAGATTTGATTCAAGAAGATACGACGAACGGTCTCCGCAATTATAGCAGTTCGTACAAACGCGTGTAACGCCCGGATGATTAATGAAAAACCACAGGGATAGCGATGCAAATCTGCAGCTCTGATGAAACTGAATTGGCGTTTCGTCCAATTTTACTATCGCTACGTGCTCCCTTAGTTACCAACAGCATTCCAATCAAGTGTATAATTATAGCAATCACCGATGCGACCAATTCGAACGATAATTGTATTGTGTACAGAAATTACAGACCGAGTTCCCTATTGATATATTTTTACCTCCTGAATATGCATTCAACATTAACCCACAAACTTCGAACTTCTATTGGACATCGTTGACAATTAATGGGAACACGCTTCTCGAATTCAGTCACCGTGATATTGTCGTTTCTTATAACATATTTTTTAACATTTTTCGTGCCAGCTTAATGCACCAGAAATACGTGGGAATAGAAACATCTGATCATCGACCGTCTTTTTATGAGTTCTTTCAGAGCACATAATTTATGCCCTAGCAGAAAAAGTGTCTCACAGAGGAGAACTCAGTTATGATTTTTTACAATTTTGCGATACGACAAATTTATTTACACGTTTAAATAACCGATATTTATGTATCGATACGTAGACACCCGTGATAACGAAATGCAAATGGTACTATTGTATCGTATGATGCATTACCGAATGTTACATATATTAATTTATAATACGAATACACAATATCGTACGAGCTCATGGACGTTGTACGACACGTGGGACATCATCAGGATCTCCGCGTTATTATGCGAACGGCCTTCACGTATGCCGTCACGTGATGAGAGCGTATCATCGTGTGCAATATACTGACCATACGTACGTGAACCGCGTTCAATCTGAGATATTACAGAATAACTAACGCGGGCACGTACTATGCAGATTATTCGGTTATCGTGATCCGCTAGTGTTTGGGTGAAATACACGATGTGAATAATGCTAGAAGTATGCACGAAAGTATCTGGCTGGTAGTTTCCACCCGTTCATTTATGGATGAGGCATCCCCCAAAATAAACAGATATCCGTTTACTCCTCCCCTTTTTTAAATTTTTATTTATTTTTCGACGTTGCGAATGAGAAAGTACGAGGAGAGCTGGGATGAATATAAGATATTTGCGCGGATTTGACGTTTTCCTATGGCAAAGAGCAATGGCCCGATCAATACTTGTAACGAGGACCATTTAGTTGCGACTATGAAGCGCTAGGTGTATGGGTTATTCATTTCCAGGCATGATTTATAAACTGCTCTTTTTTAACAGTTTACGGTTCAATCAAAGTTTCCAGGACTTTCAAAAGATGTGGACAAACAGGTGTTTCTTCGAATGTTTTCTACATGGTCCAAACATTAAGGGAATTTTAAGACGACTTGACCGATGTCCCTCCTCTGTCCATTAATGGAAACCGTAAGTTTCAAGAGGACTGAAAATTCAAAGGTGGGCGAAGATTAAAAATAATTGTAAGGCATTACTGGATAAATTACTGGAAGTGAATTTCTATTTAAGATATTACTGGATGAACTGGAAATCATAGTTTATATAGAAGAATCATAGTTAATACCGAAGATAGCGATATATTTATTAATCGCGATCGTCTAAATTAACTGCGGAGCCACGCAGTCTGTTAATTCGAAAGGCACCCTATCAACCACCTAAACGTAAAATCTTAATATTTTAACCTAAACATAATATTTTCAGGATTTGTGGCCACTCCATTCCATTTGTTTTGCAATTATTAACATCTGTAGAAGGTGTTTTTCCATAAGCGACCGCCTTAAATTCAAATGTTTACAGCAACTAAATTCTTAGTGAAAAAATCTTGAAAAATTCATGTCTTATTGTTCCATCAAGAACTACCATTTCCTACACGACCCAGAATTATGGTGATTTTTTAATATCCGTCGAATAACGACTTGAAAAAAAAACATGATCAAAATGGCATAAACATTTTCATACTCATGAAATCGTGAAAACCTTATCTGACTTAACTGGCCGTCCGTGAGGCTACAGCACCGAGAATCCCCGTCCTCAATGTTTTAATCCCGTGTAATAAATAACTCACCCGAATGAGGAGTTTTCGGGGTAGAGCACAACTGGATTTTCGACAGAACCAAGTGTCTCCGGCGAGGACGAAACAGAAATGAATGGTGTAATATATTGACGTGCGCGTAAGCTCGATGAGCCAGGCTTCAAGCTCTAGGAAGACGGGAACTCGGTTGGTATATATATTTCGTTCGTCGAGTATATTTCATCCTAATTATAACAGGGGACTTGAATATTCAATCGATCATTTTCATGCCTAGCGCACTGTGACGATTCGGATACTCCGCGGAATCCTCTCATCCGTGTACGTTGTTGCATTCACACAGCATTGTGTACCTCATTGACCTATTATATTTTTTATTTATCACATTTCAATAGAACTGTCCAATTTACAATCCCATGAAATACGTTCGGTGTCAAGTACGAAATATCTTTCAATCTCCACGTATGCGATCGAAACATAATTTTTTATCATATTTTATAGCCCCGAGAAGGCGATTAAACTATAACCAATTCGGCCCTTTAAATATATCCGATGGACCAATTCCCATATTTTTGCCTCATTATGTTGATATTTTTAGTATTTTTGCAACAAAAGGTAGCTTTATTGCATTTGCAGAGGTATATGAAAATCGGATATGACCATTTTCTATCTGGTGAGAATATTTTGGCAGGAGTAAAAAATCGTTAAAAAAAATTACCTTTTGTGTACCTCCTTCCACTAATTGAAAGGAAACGATGTCCCCGAACTCGAGCGATCGGATCTTCACTCGCCAAATTTGTCACTCGTACAGGACGAAAGTAACCGGAAGGTAATCTCGATTGAGAGTCAACGATCTCTTTTCCGCTGTACCTTGTTCCGTAAAGGAAAGAACAATAGTCGTCCTATCGCAATTCGTCCCCCTACCTTCCATTATTCCCACCCAGATTGCTCCATTACCCAGTTTTCCGGGATCCCACTCGACCCAATACTCGGTCGATACTTCTTTCTCGATAGGATAATCCTCGACGCTCTATGATGGCACGTACGGGAATGAATTCGCCGAGTCAGTGGTATCGGCGAAGGTAAGGGTGATTGTAGTAGCAGTATCGTCAAGCAGTCTTTTCACTACGACAAATGGCCTCACCGTTCTTGATAAGTGGTAGCGGTTCCGTATTTCCCCGCCCATACGAACCTAAAATCGGTTTTTCCAACCCACCAAGATCGCTCGATCTTTTCCTTGAATCCTGTTGTCGGCTGGTTATGGGGCAATCGACAATCAAAATTTCGATATGATATTTGCGTTGGGACCACAAGATTACCACGAAAATACGTTTGTCGCTTTGAGCCGTTTCATTTGGCGATTTCTCATTAACTCGAAAAAGTTATCGTCA
Source organism: Ophioninae sp. B BG-2022a (assembly GCA_030522765.1). Lineage (NCBI taxonomy): Eukaryota > Metazoa > Arthropoda > Insecta > Hymenoptera > Ichneumonidae > Ophioninae sp. B BG-2022a. The sequence goes on along the minus strand of JAPYZJ010002720.1, from coordinate 9,559 downwards.
TTGCGGAGTTATCCTTCAATTTTCAATCCCACCGGCTCACACAAATACGATCCGCGTAAATGTTTATTTACGCTACGTTTTCCCTCGCGCGACTACTTTTCCACTAACAACGGAATAAATCGTGCTTTTTCGTACTACCCCGGATATACATCTTAATTATATACGAATTGCGAATCTCAGTGTGTAAATTGGACCGGAAAATCCGCCGGTGGAATGAGAAAATTTAACGAGTTGTAACCATGGTGGGTTACGACGCGCAGTTTCATGAATCTACGACACATATGTACAACACACAACTTGTAGGTGTTTCATGCACATATAACTCAAACAAACACACGTAACGCTGAATTAAGAGCTGGTACGGTCAAACTATGAATCGCCAGAGGGTCGTTCTGCAGCCGAAGTATACATGAATGTTATAATGGAAATACCCGCGCATTTTCCGCTACCGCCCTACAGCTCGCAGAAACGTATGCTTTCGGCTCAGGAAAAGTAAGAATGAAAGGATTCCCTTTCTTTGATTAGTTAACGCCGCGGGAATAAAAATGATTATTTCATTTCGGGGAAATAATTTACTTATGGAATATACGATTGGAATGTGTGATAGAAATTTTGAAAAATGTTACATAAAACTCTGGTGAGACTTTAATCTATTTCGGTGCGAAAATATTCCACCGGATAAATCTCTTTCCATTTCTTCTTCTCTCAGTTTCATCCTAGTTGAAATAATGTACGGATATTGTTTTAAATATTCTCAGCTTCACCTATAAATTCTAAATTTTGTATGCTATCGTATGCTAAATTTCAAGACTACACATTATTTTTCCATAAACTTTCAAATTTTTTCAATCTGCTGTCTGAATTCTTGTCCGGGCATAGCAATACCTAAAATTAGAGCTGTGATTAATTATTCTGTTATAAAAATACGACATTGAACCAAATTAAGGAAAAAAATTTATAACACATTGAAGAAGTCTGCTACTTCGTATTCCGCGATGAAAAAATGAGTAGTTTTGAGAATGAAGAGTCTTCGTACTTGGAAAATAATTTCCCGAAGTACTCAGACTGCTTGCAAAGCTACAAGGGCTGACCGACAATATTAAAAATGAAAATTAAGATAGATTATCCACAACCCCGATAATACGAAAAAAAATTGGATCGTAAGCGTACAAACCTATGGATAAGAATGATATTGGGTGAAGTGTGAAAACGAGAGTATTACAGCCAAAGTACCGTTATGTAGTTTTCACTGTATGTAGAAATAGATGTACGTATTGCCCGCATGTACACACTTACCTATCGCATAACAGGGTAAAGAGCACCGTTCGTTGTTATCTGGTCGTTGCAACGTTGCACGTAATCTTGCTTGCTACTGGTTTTCTCAAGCTCCACTTACTCGTCTCCTTCGCTTCTCATCGCGTAAGTTTGGCCTGATTCGAAACCTGTATAAAACGATAAATCCGTGTTCAGCTCGCATGAAAGCTCTGACCGATAGAGATGTTGAAAATAGTTGTGAACGCTCTGCAACCCGTATGGATTAAGAGGAGGTTAGCAGCGACATAATGGCTGGGATTGACTTTGGCTATCCTGCGATTACACGTATCATGCGTCAATTATGAATCCAAACGCGATTTTGTATGCCGTAAAAAGACGTTTTCCGTATTTGAGTGGAAAGGGCGAGGCACGAGCGAATCTCTCCTAGTTTCATATCCCGTTCGCGCGGTGAAGGATGCGAGTGCCCGAACGAGAGGAACGAAGAGTAGAGAATATTGCTGTACACTTTATGGAGGCGGATCGATCGATGAAAATATATTTTGCGGTTATATAGGAAACACGAGCGTGTTGTAACCGAGGTACCAGCATTGATGGAGGGATAGTTTATTTCCAATAATAGCGTGATAGAACTCATCCAATCTCCATATCGTGCATGCTCCTGTCAGTTTCGGGGGGGGGGGGGGTCAAGGCATTCACAATTTGCAACTTAGCACCCACCGCAGCGATACGCGAGCTGTCAACGAATTCCTATGCAGAGAAGTTCCTCCGCGCTCCCAGATCGTATCGTTTCGCATATTGGACTGCGCGCTACGCACCGTTCGTAAACATTGAAAACTCATTTCCGGCAAGGATTCGCTCTCCGGAAATATGCAGGATTAGAGGTTTTTTCAATTTACAAAATTTCCGGTACCTGTTTCCCTAGAGGATGGGTACGTGGCAAAATGATTCTATCAGAAGCGAAAAAAAGCCAGGATGAGGCTGAAGGCGAGTGGTGTTCTCGAGTGAACGTGGGAGGAGGGTTAACGAAGTACTATTATTCCCCGAGCGTACGGTAGTCGTACGGAAAATTGGAAAAGAAGCAGTATACCGTCTCGTTTACTGACCGAGTCAACGAGACGAGGACGCGATTGCGTCTAATCGAATCTCAGTGTGCAGATGTAACTCTAGTAACGTTCTATGATAACCCTCACATTAGTGTGACTCAAGTTGAGAGAGATTGCGAATAACTGGGAGATGGCACGCCGTCGTTCAATATCCCAAATGAAAAGGACCAACGTGCGTTCTCATCGCTAGTGATACGTTGGATTGAATGGTTGGATTCTATGCCTGGATCAATGCTCCGGAATCATGAGAATTCACGGTATCCAGCGACAGATAAAAAAAGCCATTCAACGGCGCCGTATCAAGAACCTCAAATGAGGGGTTAATAGGACAGACGAGCGCACGAATCTTCACCAATAACAGGCAACATCTGCCTTCAATCTTATTACCCTAACGAACGCTAAGAGGAGCAAAAGTTCAGGTTACATAGGCAGACGAACATGTCTCCGTGAATTGCATGCTCATCTAGAATCCATAGATATATCTATTGATATATCCATAGACGTTCAAAGACACATAGATACCAAGGGGCGCAAAGTTTCCCAACCGAGCGATATAGGAGGATTCAAGCACGAAAAGGGGTGAACGCGCGGAGACGAGCCAAACTTATCCAAAAGTCCCGCAATAGTCTCGCTCGTTTCTCGAGCAGGAGGTTCAATCCGCCGCAATAACGTTATCCCCAAACCACAAGTTTTCACAACGTACTCCAGGGCCGTACGAGCGGTAGCTTACAGCTGTGGATGAAGTATACTGGCAACGTTTCAAGATACTGGCTTTGCTTTCTGCTCCGTTTCAAGGATTCCTGATACCCTCCCACATAACCGTGTAGTCCGGCGTACAAGCAGCACAATAAGAGGAGTCACACCGGTCAATAGTGCACGCACAGTCGAAGCTCACAACTGAATCACGGAACGTATCCACTTGATCACTCGGTTTCTCTTTTCAGCACGATCTCTGTACTCGACGTACAATACGTCCAATTTGCCCGATAACCTGGACAAAACGTGTCTCAAAACAGCGTTAGAATAACCCGAGTCCCCAATTGGGATGCCTCTCCCAATAGAATTTTGTCGAGAGCATAACTCGTGTCACATCTCCCGGAACGTAAAAAACTTCCATTTTGCGGTAATCTTCTTTCCGTAGAATGAAGCTTAGCCGTTTTTTTTTTCGTTGTGAAACGTTTTTCACTCTCGTCGCCGAGCGGTGCAAACGCCACTGAACTGCACTCATCTGGTTACTACATTTTAGGTGGAACATGCGGCGGTGTCGCCCAGCTCGGAGGTACCCGTTGGGCTGGTAGGATTTCATCATTTCCGCCAGCTTTTCCACAATCGACGGAGGACTCTCCTGCATTTTGTTTTCGCCTCTTCTATTTGAGGTTATTTCGATGTTTCGGATGCGCAGAACTTCCAGCGCCAACTACCAATGATATAGTTTCTGGCAAGGTAGAGAAAGAATTCTCTCCCACTGGACTTAATCCCTTAGGCTTTAGACGGTAGGTATGTTCGGTATCATGGAAGCGAAAATAAACTTCTTGTTTCTGGAAAACTCGTTATCGAGGAACGACAAAGTCGAAGGGGGCCGCGATGGGAGCGAAGGGACGGTCGAACTATTTGCCGTACATTCCGGAAGCAAGAAGTGAGCGGAATGGAGAAAAAGAGGTCGAGGAAAAAAGGTCTTCTTTTGTTTCTTCGTCGCTTCCTCGATTACCCCATCATAGTTGGCCGGGATTCTTCCTGCACTGGTTCTTGCCGACTAAATGTCCCGGATGGCAAATTGGCATGTCTAAATTGGTCCTCCCATTTTGCATCGATACTGGTTCATTTTTGTCCTCAGGAAGTGGACTTGAATTCGAGCCATCTTACGAATAGTTCGACTCTTCCTAATCCAATACTTCCATTATTAAAAGTGAAGATTTGAGTCAGCGATCGTAAAGTGTCACCCAGAAAAGTTCCCTTGGTGACCTGATCCTTCGTCATTCCCCGCACTCTCGACCCGCTCTCGGGATGAGCTTCAGCCAAGAAATTTCGCCTCATCGAGCAATGTTTGCGCGTTTTACGATCCGGCTATACATACGGGAATCAACGTCGATATATTCTACTTTGACTCCTTTCTACGACGGTGATCCATAAATTGGACCTGCTGGCGCACTCGTCCGAAAACGAATGATCCGTATACATTCGCCAGCTCCAACAAATCCCAATGCATGCGCATTGATTTATTTTATTTGCAACAATTTTCCGACGACCCGTATGAGCTTGTCGGAAATGTGGTAGCGTTATCAATTCTCTACTTTACCGCTGAAGTCGTTGTATTTTGTGCGGATTACGAACATTCTGAAAGTCATAAGTCTACGTGAAGCGACAGTGGTACAATCGGATTAAAGTGGCGTATGAGGAGCACTGCCAATTTCTAATCGAAACGTTTTCTGGTCTCTTGGAAGTCTGGAATGTCAAAATTGACAGAAAAATATATTATGATATTCAAATTCGCGTACTGATCCCGTGCAAAAATGGGACCTATTATTCCCGACGTTACGTATGGTCCAAGCCTGACGTGTTTCGCCCAATTTGCAAAACCGGGCCCTAATACTATCGTAAAGAATAAATTACGATGGTGGAAGAAAATTATATGTTGATATAATCAAGGATAGCGATTCAATGGAGAACATTGTCGACATAATAAGTCGAAATAATAAACACGTAATTAGTAATGTCCTCGTATGTTCTCGGTTATTTCCAGATATAATCTCTACAACTTTGCTGGTCTTTTACCAATAATTTCTCGGTCCATTCCTGATCATTACTCAGAAAAGAAACAATGGATCCGGGCCTAGTCTTAGGCCCAGGTCGTTACGAAACTACAGCCAAAGTGGAGAACTGTACTTTTCACGACTCCTACATCCCTAATTATTTTCATAATTTGGCGACTTTTTGAACGATCATTCGGAAATTGCTCGGGTCAATTGGCAACTAGAAGGTTATTGGCCAACTCAAGCCATGTACCAAATCTGAAAATGTAATGATTAGCCAGGTTTCTATAAATAGTATAATTGTGTAATGTTGCATATGATAAGAGATATTGTTCTCCTATAATGTTGATAATAGCTCGATTTACGAGGCAAAATAACTTGATGACGAAATTTATAGCCTCCGTGTTCAAAATAATAATATGTTGAACGTTTGCACGTTCTTAACGAACCTCATTCGCGTATTGTATCCCCAAGTGAATGCAACGAGGTCGCGTGCTGAATGCAGCTGCATCGCTGCAGGCGATTTTCTTTATTTCTTCCGCTCTTTCATGTTCGCGCCCCGATCCTTTTCCGACTCCTCAGCGCTAGGATTTAGGTAGCGAAATTTAATTAAACTCTTTGTTCAATCGCTGGCCATGACTTTCTCTCTATTTACTATTAAATTTAATGATTCTGGGCCAATTCACGTATTTACCAATCGTGCGCTTTTCGGCGATATCCAATTCTGATTCGAAAGCGTCATCGAACTGACCTAGATAAAGATAAGCACTATCATTTGAGGAGTGAGTTCACGTCCGTGCCGAATATCGTTGACGAAGTTAATAGGTACTCCGTGCGATTGAATTGAAACCCCCGCCTTCCTCAATACCATTTACCATATACATCGAACTTCGGGTATTTTCCATTTTCTCGGACGAAGATTTGTAACGACGATATCTGTATCAATGTAACGTCGAATGCTAAGCATCTACCAAAAAAGCGTAGAATATAAAGGTATTACTGGGTGGGTATTGAAGAATCGCCAACATTTTTGACAGTTTGAAACATGGTGATGGAATAATATAAAATATACGAATATTTTAAAAATGTTTCACGAATTAAATCAGTACAGTGAAACCTCGTTTATACGTTTCTGACTTATACGTCAAATTCCTTTAGCCCCGGCGGATTCCATTCATAAAGATAACAATAAAGTTTCAGATCTACGTTTCCCACTTATACGTTTTTCACACTTACGCGTCTCACGCGAAAATAATTTATTATTAATTGAAAAACTTAATGTACATTGACTGATTAAGTAATTATTGATAACAATAAGAAGATCTGAATATATTGATTAAAGAATTGGGAAACTAGTTGTTGGGTGGTTGGAACAGATGTACCTACAATGAAATAGCATGCGCTTGACAAAACCACAGTCAAACACATGCTAATATCGTCGAACTATATTAAATTATTATTGAAATACGTAAATTAACATTTATAAGGTTAAACATGATATTTACTTATAAACCCATGACTCCCCTCTTTGGTCCAACTTTTTACTCGCCAATTTACCCAGTAATACCTTAAATGTTTACTGCGTCGTATTTCTGCCTTCACTTTGATGAATGGAATAGAGTAAAGGAACGTTTAAACCGGTTTCCCTAAACGTCTGCGCTGTAATTTTTTCCGTATATCGAAAAAGCCACATCACGCTGCATGATGTACAAATAGCCGGACACCAGGGCGAGCAAGGACATATTTGACGGAATACGAACTGCCATTTGCAGCGAATAGGAAAAGGAAACAGAGGGGTGAATAAAAAAGGGAATGAAGAGGACTAGCCATCCAATCGTTTTACAGGACACGTGAGCGAAGAGACAGTTGAGTGACAGAATAATCCTCGAGAACACGAGTTCGCCTTGCGATGCATTTGCGAAAATTCACTTCCCTTTGCAAACGTCACGACCACTTCTATCTATCTCTCAAGCAAGAAAGAAGCTTATCACGGATATATCCACAGGAAATATGATGCTCCTTCCCAGCCCACTCAATTTTGCATCCAGCTTCAACCTCCAACAGCCTTTATCATTCCGTTTAGCATATGCACACACATCCCCGATAGTTCAAACTCAAACGGACCTTCACCTCCGTGGGCATGAAGGCACAGAGATTGGAGGCTCTTCGGCAAATCCCTCGATCCTATTCGCTTGACGGGAACGAGAAAAGTCGTGACGTGAGGCTCTTGGGGTGTTAACCTTGACGTCGGTGCGCTGCCTCGGGAAAAAGTTCAAGATATTACTTTGGCGTAAGCCGTGAACGGTATTGCGATCAACCCCGTAACGAATCCTCCGCAATGCCGCATAGTGTCTGGCCGATGAAACTCGACCACGAGCGCCGCAACCATACAAAACTCGCAAGGACAAACGCACACGCGATCACGTATCATCGACCACCAGTTAACACACATGAAAATGAAGACTCTCCAGGAATGCCTTCGCACGTGGATACACGCTGTACTAGAATGCGTTTCAATCGGAGTTCTATCGGGGTTAGTTTCGCTCGGTCAATCTTAGAGGACTCTCGTGTACGTTTGCGGCTTCAGTCAAGAATAAACACGCGGTAATATAGGTCATCGAAAAGAAAGAGCGAGAGACAGAAGTCATTTGTTTATTACGTACCCTAGCGCTTGAACTCCCTAACAATACCATGAACATATCCGTAGGAACTTTATGATTAGTAAATTCTTACAACTCATTTTATACCCTATATTAAACCGGAAATGGTGAGCGGCCGGTTGGCGCCTTCGGCTCCGATGACATCGTAAGGTATTACTGGATCGACCGTCGAACGGCACGTTTTATTTTAGATTTACAGGTGTAAATAGTGTCGTATATGTTTAGCCGAACAAATACCTAGTTTAATAATAAATTAACACTTCGATTTGTTAATTTTTCATTGTTAAGAATAATTGAAGTCAAATTCTACAGTGTTGACATGTGCCTGACTAAGGTTTTGTCAAGGCTTGTATACCTGTTTCAATTGATTAACAAAAAATGTCTCAAATTTCAATTTAATTTATACATTCAGATCATCTCGTAACTATCAATAGTTAAATTTTTCCATAAGCGACCGTGTTAAATTCATGTGTTTCTAACTATTAAGTTAAGTAGTGAAGAATTCTAAAATAATTCATGTATTATTGTTCTATCGAATACTATAATTCCTAAAATTTTCAAGAATTTTGGAATGCTTTGAATATCCATCGAGTAATACCTTAATTTTTTCACATATTCTCGTTCAGCAAGGTATTCTTTCCTTGATTCGTATCACCCATAAATCCTCAACTCGCAAATGTTATGTATTTTTCGTTTGACGATAATTCGTCAATTTGCATCCAATTACGATACGTGACTTACCGTGCTCGAGATTGTTTTGCCATTAGACGTCACGATCGAGGAGAACGTTCCACCCAAACACCCTCGAACGTACGTTCGCGTTTTACGGTTGAAACGGTTGCGTGCTCATTCGAAACACTCAATGATATATTATATGTAGCAATTGAGTGCGAAACTACGTGGCAACGAATGCACACCCGCTTAACGGAATCGTGAAACATCAACGGTATCCGAGGCTAAGGAAATTGCGATACCAAATGCGCGCATTTATGAATTTCAAACTACTTCGCTTGTGGTAAACCAGCTGAATTATGAGCGTTTATGGATTACTTCAGATTATTGATACGCGCGTGCATACTAATTGTACCTAATGTATCGTAACCAATACTCTCCTTCTCTATCTCTCTCATCTCGTTCATCGCGCATAGATACCTACGTTTACTGTATAAGCGCTACCAATTACGTCATACTACTTGAGATTTCCTGCGATCCCCCGAGCTCGATAAATTGTTACTGGCGGCACGGATATCGCCGCAAGTGATGTATTTGCTAGTGCGAGATTCTGCGTTTTACCATACATTCGATGTATTAACCCTAGATTACTGCTCTACGTCGCAGAGGCGCTCGCGTTTTTGATATATTGCTCTCTCTTTTTATCCCTTTTCTCTCTTATATAATATTATTCAAAATTGTGGTTTTCTCTTTTTAGTAATATACACAATTATATTAGCAGTAAAAACATATCAATCATACTTATAGGTTTTGAATAAAATCATTAGTCAATGTGATGCGCACGTCGCGACATGAGTAGTAATGTAGGGTTAATAAGGAATCATCAATTTACAAGCGCGTACTCTGCTCGGGTTTTTCGTTGCCTTGCAAATGCACTCGTACACTTGGCCCTTTTGAAATCGCGTGATTTTTGCGATTTTACCGAAAATCGAAAAGAAACTTGGATTCTTAATATTTTTTTAAATGGTCCATCTCGATGTAATTCCATCCCCTGAGCACGAATCCACCATCCATTTTCCCCAAAACTCAAAATTTCCAT
>JAPYZJ010002719.1:0-19798 GCA_030522765.1 Ophioninae sp. B BG-2022a | reverse complement strand
CTTCAAAACCCCCAACCTTCAAAATCTCCAACCTTCAAAACCTCCAACCTTCAAAATCTCCAACCTTCAAAACTTCCAACCTTCAAAACCTCCAACCTTTAAAACTTCCAACCTTCAAAACCTCCAACCTTCAAAACCTTCAACCTTCAAAACCTCCAACCTTCAAAACCTCCAACCTTCAAAACCTCCGACCTTCAAAACCTCCGACCTTCAACACCTCCAACCTTCCTCCAACCTTCAAAACCTCCAACCTTCAAAACCTCCAACCTTCAAAACCTCCAACCTTCAAAACCTCCAACCTTCAAAACCTCCAACCTTCAAAACCTTCAACCTTCAAAACCTTCAAACTTATAGAAATAATACAAAATGTCAGCCTCCGCCCGACTGAATGTAACTAGTGGTGAGTAATTGAAATACTTTGTGGCAAAAACAAAAATCTCCCGCCAAAATTGAGTTGGAGCCCCACTTTTGCCCACCTTTGTTTTTTTTCGATTTGAGAAATTTCGGGTGAAGACAGCCGTTCATCTATCAATTTGACATTGTCTGGTGAAATTTCATGAAATTCTGAACAGCCGTTTAGGAAATCCGTGGGAAACTATCACCCTGATGGGTCGACGAGGGAAGAGGGGGGGGGGGTGAGGATCTGCGGCTTCCCCCTCTTAAAAGGGTAGTCGAGGAACTGCTGGTTAGAATAGGACAAACAATTTCATATAGGAGTACATTTCCCGAGTATATTGGCCTCGTCGGTTGGCCACTTGTGGATCCACTTTTATTCGTAATATTACGCGTACATGCGTGATACTCTCTCACGTACTTCGATCTCAAGTTTTTACGACAAGATATAAAGTTTTCAACGAGCAATACGCAGCCACGGACCTTCGGTGCGAAAACCGGTGAATTTCGATCTTGACCAGTCACCGCTACTCGTTTCTTATCACTCGAACGTTCCGGCTAGATATGAAGAAAAGCATAGGTAACCATGCAAAAAAAAACACCTTCCATCGAGGTCGGACAATTTTTTATATAAGTATTTAAAGTTACTGAAACAGAATTTCAATCCCATTTCACTCATTACACGGTTTTTTGAAGAATCCTAAGTAAATCTATAATTATGGGGTTTTTGAGGTTATGGCAAAAATCTAATGTGAATCAACCTATAATTATGATTTTTTAGTATTGAATAATAAAATACATGTAACTTAAAAAAATATTATTAACTCACAAAAAAAAATAAAAATAAATAAATTTAATTGAATGGAGATTTAAAAAAATTAAATGAACTTTTTTTTAAATTTACAATAAGTTGAATAAAGGAATTATTTTTTTTATAATAAAAAATGTAACGTTAGTCTAGGAAAAAAACTTACAAGAATAAAGTTGTATCATAGTTTGAGTTTTTTGAGGTTATGGGAAAAACCCAATGTGAATCACCCTATAATTCTAGTTTTTTTTAGTATTAACTTAAAAATGGTATGAACTACAGAAATATTATAAACTAACGAAAAAAATTAAATAAACATAACAAAGTGAAATTGAATAAAAATTTCAAAAAATTAAATTAACATTGTATTTTAAAATAAAAAAAGTTAAATAAAGAAATTACTTTATTTCAATAATAAAAATTGTCAACGTCATCAAAATTCTCTCGAACAATTCCACGTCCACTCTTTTTTCACTCCTCGCATAAAATTTGCTAAAATAAAAAAAATGGTCGGTCGTTCGTTTTAGAGATTTCACGTGAGCGACGGAAGCATAATTTCAAGAAATGTCAACGTAGAGTGCGTCGATGAAACGAATGCTTGGAAAGGTGAGATACCCGCCAACATGACAAATACTCGTGTCGTCGAGTTGTATCCACAAAATATGAGTGTGCACATGATTTTTATCGCTTCGTGTACCGGTTACTTGATTTTTTCTTCCCACCGAATGATTTCTCTTCGAAAGATCATTATCACGAAGATTAAGAATTATTGGTGTGCGTGAATGGCCAACGACACACGCGACGTACTATGCTCAGATTGGAAATTCCATTTGACGTCTGTTCCCACTCAAAAGTCATCAAACGATTACGTTCTCACTTATTGCGAAACTCTTCAAGTCCATCGATACAATTTTTACATAAATGTGTAAATTTCAGTAATATAATTTTTTTCAATTGATTAAATTGAATTTAACGAATTATTATTTAAAATATTGATAGAAATAGTCATTTAAAATAATTAGTTATAAAATTCATAAAATTGTTATTTCAAATTATTATTTTGACAATTTATGAAAAAAGTAATTTCAAATCGTTATTTATAAAAGTCATAAAATTGGTGTTTTAAATTATTATGTACAAAATTGATAAAAATAGGTATCTAAAATAATTATGTTTAAAATTCACAAAATTAATATTTAAAATTATTAGTTAGAGAATTGACGAAAAAAAGTGATTTCAAATCATTATTTATAAATTCACATAACTGATGAAATAACGATTAAAAATTATTATTCCCAAATAGCTAAAGTTGCCATTCAAAATCGTTATTTTTTTATTGCTAAATGTGCAATTTAAAAATCCAACTCCGAAAGTAAGATTTAAACTTCCAATAAAATATTATTTTCAAGACTAAAAATGGCGAAATATCGTGTTTAAAAAATCTGATTGATTAATTTGTAAAAAATTAAACTATATATTATCAAATTGTAGCTTTTTAAGGAAATAAAAAAAATATATGAAAAATTCGTTGTGAAGTCTTTTTTCTCGTGAATATTCAACGGTTATCGAAAGAATCTGTGTTTCTTTGAGAAATTGAAAATTAATTTGAAAAATTGATGACTGATCGAAGGGAAAAACTGTCTATGATAATTGCATCGGAAAAATTCCATGGGAATATTAAATATCGTGCAAGCTGTTTACGTCTTCTGTTTCTGATGGACATTCTTCTTCGTGTCAGAAGTTTCGGAGTAACATGGATTTATTCGGATTTGACTTAGCGATACTTTTTTTTTTATACGCGAGTACTCTGTGATAAATGGATTGTGTAAAAACGCTCGGTGTATCGATCCTTATGGAGTTGGCGTGCGCCAGAGTTATTATCATTTAACGGGCCTCATTCCCTTCCTATTCCAACCCAGCTATTTGCCAGGGTCGACGAATTTGTGTCAAGAGCTTTTTCACATTCGATACGTTTCAACTTATGCACGAATATCAATGTTCACTATGCCGTATCTATTTTACATTTTTTTACAAATTTTTTTTTTTGAAATTGCAAATTGGTGAAATTTCAGAAATATCGAAAAATATAGATGTCTTTACAGTGTGCATCTTAGTCGTTTTCTTAAGGGGTAACTAAAGGATTTTGTGTAATAAAAATCCCTAGATTAGGAAGTAAGCAAAGGATCCACGAAAACAAAAATCCCTAGATTAAGAGGTATCCAAAGGATTCTGGAAAACTAAAATCTCTTCATTAAGCATTAAGCAAAGGATCGACGACAACAAAAATCCCTAGATTAAGAGGTATCCAGAGGATTCTGGAAAACGAAAATCCCTAGATTAAGAGGTATCCAAATGATTATAGAAAACAAAAATCCCTAGATTAAGAGGTAACCAAAGAATTCTAGACAACAAAAATTTCTGGATCAAGTGGTAACCAACGGATCCTAGAAAACTAAAATATCTAGATTAAGAGATATCTGAAAGATTCCAGAAATCTAAAATTCCTAGATTAAGAAGTAACCGGAGGATTCCAGCTGACTAAAACCCCAAGATTAAGACGTTACTACAAGATTCTAGAAAACTAAAATCCCTAGATTGAGAAGTAACGAAAGAAATCGAAAAAACAAAAATCCCTAGATTAGGAGGTAACCAGAGGATTCCAGGAAACTTACACCCCTAGATCGAGGGGTGAATAAAACATTCTAGGAAACTAAAATACCCACATTATGGGGTAACAAAAGTATCCTAGGTAAAACCCCTAGAATTAAATGTAACCGAAGAATTCTAGGTAACTAGAATGGGTGGTGGATTCGATTCGTGTAAATTTCGACGCAACTGTCATTTAAAAAATTATTCATTCGAGAGCTCGATAGGTACGTCAATCCAATATCCCCTGAGTGCTATAAAACAATACGCGTTCCACATAAAGGTAAACATAAAAACGGAAGCGTGCGGATGAAAGAATAGAAGGAAAAAATACTATGGTACGCGAAAGGTATTAATTAAATTCTCGTACTCCAGACCACGAGGGAATCCATATACGTTGTTTGCCAACGACAGCGACGAAACACGAAGAATGACAATAGATATCCGTTGAGAACGTCAGCATAAACTCGATTAACGCTGAAAGAACCACGAGCTCGAATACTTTCTGTCTCCTGTTTTCTTCCTGCTCCCCAGATAGAGCTACTTTACAAAAAATAATAAATACCAAGGGAAACGTGGAAAATAATGGGAACGGCTGCACTCTCGACTCGTCAATGTTGCATATATCGATCTCTTCATCATTTTAGTACCTCAAAGAATATCCGCTCTTCCAACCTTCACCATCTTTTGTTTTCCAGACTTTCTATAAAATATTCCCAACAATTACGTTGTGAAAACATTTTTGTTCTCTTTTGTTGAAAGCTTCTTCAGTAACAAGTTCCTTTTTATCATCATTTTTTATCGAACAAAATAACGATGAGAACGCACCGGGTGTGCCCGAAATTAGCGGAACTAACATTGTGACGTCACAATGTTAGTCGGGGTACAGATTTCTTCGGGCTTTTACTTATCTCAGGCTACTAACTTACTAGTAGTAGAATATAGATGTTTGCATCAGGTCCTCAATGTTTTATCAAGCTGAGAACTTTCTTAGAAGAATTTCATAAATCATAAATTTCATAAATTTTAATTTCATAAGTGAAGAATTTAATTAATAAATCTTATGAAATAAAATTTCAGAAAGAATTGCATAAATTTCATAAAAGAGATTTTATATCAGGATTTTGGTTATTTATCAATTTTATCAGAAAATATGGAATATTGATATTTCTGATATTTATGTCAGATTTGATCCTGATATCAAACTTTCTAGAAGGAAGGAAAGTTTCCAGAAGGAACTTTTCCAGGAACTTTTCCAGAAGAAGAAATATATTTCGACAAGTTTTCATTTTTCAGGCCAGTAACTTTTCCAAAAGAAGAAATATTTTTCCACAAGTTTTCATTTTTCAGGCCAGTAACTTCTCTAGAAGAAGAAATATATTTCCACAAGTTTTCATTTCTCATACCAGTAACTTTTCCAGAAGAAGAAATATATTTCCACAAGTTTATTTTTCAGGCCAGTAACTTTTCCATAGGAGAAAATATTTTTCCACAACTTTTCATTTTTCAGTCCAGTAAATTTTCCACAAAAAGAAATATTATTCCACTAGTTTTCATTTTTTAGGCCAGTGAATTTTCCAAAAGAAGAAATATAGTTCCATCACGTTTTCATTTTTCAGGCCAATAACTTTTCTAAAAGAAAAAATATTTTTCCACAACTTTTCATTTTTCAGGCCCTTACCTTTTCCAAAAGAAAAAAATATATTTCCACAAGTTTTCAATTTCAGGCCAGTGAATTTTCCATAAGAAGAAAAATAGTTCCATCAAGTTTTCGTGTCACAAGTGAAGAACTTTGAAAAAACTCCAGTTCTGTCCATAACTTACCAAGAATCGGTGAATCGTAAAAAAAAAAGAAAAAAAAATTAAGTTATCAGGAAGCGATAAATTGGCTCTATCTCGTCCGATAAATGCGTCAATTTTTGAGCTCGAAAATGAATCGTTGAAGATCTAGTCGTCACAACGAATATCCGTGATAATTCTTTCTTAATAACTCTTTATCTCTGTCTTTCTCTGAGATTGTAAAGTGGGGATAGGGAACGAGCAAAGTTCATAAAGAGTGAAGAAAGCCTCTCAGAGGGATAAAAATAATTGGTTCGATATGAGCCACAAGCCCTCCACGAAAATATACATATTCGAGCTTACCTCTTGTTGCGCTCGAAGTAATAACGTCGGGAATGTCGACGGTTGCGTTGGCGGCGTTTTTCGTTGTACGGCGGTAGGCTTATGACCGTTTCCTTTGAGTCTCGTCGAGAGTCCCTTCGTTCGTTCGGACAATCCCTTAAGAGGGATTCACCTCGAGACTCTCGGCGATCTTCAATCCTACGATCAACATTTCGATCCTGGCTCGGTCTCAACACGGCCCAAAGAAAAAAGGAGAGGGCTATCATTGCCCCTCCCCACCCCGAATCTCCACCTTTTTCGTTTCGTATAGTTTTATCATGAAAAAAAAACCAAAAACGACGAAAATCGATACGACTTTTTTTTGTTGTCGATCACTAAAGTTTCGAAATTTTTTCGTATCGTGAAACTTTCATTTTTCCCTTTTGAAAGTTTATCCGCTCCGGTGGAAACTCCGACGTCATTCTGGTGTCACTTTCATTCGTAGGGTTATTTTTACTTGATTTTATTTATTGTATTTTATTTCCTGCATTTTATTATATTTTATTATATTATATTATTATAAAATTTGATTATATTTTATTATATTTTTTTCTATTTTATTATATTCAGATGTTTTGTTGTTTTTTATTTTTATTTTTTATTTTGTTCCTTTCCAATGGAAAATCCATTCATTTTTTGAATTCGACGATGGGCAATTTGCATGAAAAAAAGGTGTATATATTTTTTTCGATCAATAAAAATATGAAACAAAACATATTTAAAAATCCAAATTTCTATATGTATTCCTTAAATGAAAAAAAAAATGATGAAAAACCCTTAATTTTCGAGCTTATAAAAAGTCTTCCTGCTTTAAGACATGATATTTTTTTTCATCGAAAAAAAGGAGGTTATCACGTGGGTGAGTTTCAGCTGATCGAAGTTCCAGACTCGTCAATCTCCAGTTTTATATAATTATTTCACTTTTGAGAATGTTGGAAAATTCAACGTGGCGTGAAATCGTCTTAGTGGTTGGTGGGACGATGATTCACCCTGATGGAAAAATTGTGGAGGAAGTTATGTTATTTTTTATTATTATTTTTTTATTTTTCTTTGTCGAGTAGCTTTGAGGCGATAATAGGCGGAAGAGGAAGTGATAAATGAGACGGTAATCGATACTTTCTTTTTATTCTTTCCAGGAAAAATGGACGTCCATTTTCATCCCTTTTGGGTTCGTTTTTTTTTTCGTGAAACGATCGAATTAACGACAGGGGTCCAAAGTATTGCTTATGTTCAGGCTGAGATTGGAACAGCTAGGATGAGAGTTGGATATCGACTATCCTTTTTTTCACCCTTAAAACGAAACTTGATTTCCTCTGGGATCACTGTCATTTCGTTCCTGATAATAAAAGTTCCGAGCCTTGTTATCCATACAAAGTAATTTAGAGTTCGCTCGGATCGAGCAATTGGTGTACAGAGTACTCGGAATACCCCATGGACATTTATATAAATATTACATACACATATATAAATTTATTTATTAAATATATATATATAGATATTCATTTATCAAATATATATATATAGATATTTATTTATTAAATATATATATATATTTGCTTTAGATATAAATTTAAAAAAATATATAAATATATTTGACACAAAAGGTTACAGGGTAAGTACGAAGGCGTGTGTGCAGGTATGCAAGCTTTTATTTGCCCTTAATGGTCTTCATTATTACTTGCTCTTCATTCGAAATGACTTGCTCTCGTCGAAATAAATAATTCGCATTGACTTGAAACTTGCATCGTTAGAACAAGCAAGGAAATGTTTTTTTTCTCTTTTTTTTATTTCTTTTATTTTTAAACGTATTTTATTTTTATTATTATTTGAAATTATATTTTGTAAATTTCAATTGCAGGTCAACGTGAATCCTTAGGAATGTCGGAAAGAAATTTTGAATGAAATTCAATGACGATTATAAATTTAGAATTTATTTAAAATGCATTTAATTCTAAATTTATAATCTAAGAATAGAAGAATTAATCAAATAAATTAGATAGAGATTCTAAAGTTTAGTCGAATAAATTGAATCAATATTTCACTAATCAATATTAAATTAAACCGAGATAAAAAAATGGAATAAAATTAATTTAATACAGATTACAAAGATTTGATCGAATTAATTTAATAATGATATAAATTAAAGAATTAAGTTGTTACTGGATGGACGAAAAATTTGTCTGAAATGATAAAATCGTGAAATTATAAATCTGCATAATTATTAAATAAATAAAAATGTCACTTTTCTACTTTCAAAAAGAACTCAAGTAAAATGCGACAATACTGGCGCATGTTTCACAGAAATATGTTTTCGACAAATTTTTTGCGTTCAAATGCAATTAAAATATACAATTCGATGAACTCAACAAAAAAAAAAATGAAAAATCCCAAAACCAAACTTTCACGCAACCGATATTAAAAAATTCGTTCTGCGTCACAAAAAAAAAAACATTTTACTACGACAATGATACTCAAAAGTGTGAAGTTTTTATTTTGCAATTTTTTGGAATATAAAAAGTGACACATGGAAAATGATATATTCATATGGCAGGGCGCTATCTCATACCCTTTCGATCAGTGTGAACGTGTGATGAAAAATATCGAAAAAAAAAGTTTTTTTTTTATTTTTTGTTTTTTTTAGGTGGTTCGCACGTGTGCCTCAGGCTGATCCATAAAAATGATATCCAAATGTATAGGTTCGACAGAGCGACGTGACATTTCAAAGGGCATGCACACGCGCATGGAAAAGGGCTGCCCTATCGATATAGATGTGGGCAAAGAGGCGAGATATGGTAGTGTGGGTGATCACATGTACATATACCCGATACTAGTCCACCAGATGGCTGTAGGGAACTGTGGTTATCGGGTATCGGCACACACCTAAAGGCACTCGCAAACAGGTGGACAGCCGAGATTTCGATTATCGTGACTACACGTTGACGGTTTTAGTTCGTTATCGCTCTCGTTTGTCGGATACCCATTTTGCTCCTTTTTCGTTGGCTCAGTTGATACCAACTATGATTATTCTACTTTTTTTTTTTATGGCGAAAAAAAACGTGTATCGCAGGACTAAAATAATGAAAAGTGCAATGAAAAAGTATGTTCGAGGTTGTTGGCGATTATTTGGATTTGTTTGGATTCGTTTGGGTTTGGTTGAGTATGCTGGATTTTTTTTTGCAATTTTTTTGGGCTCGTTTGTTTGGGTTTTTTTGAGATTGTTTGGTTTGGGTTTTTTTTAGGTTTTTCTAATTTTGGACTTGTTTGGGTTTGTTTTGGTTTGATTGAAATTGTTTTGGTTTTTTTTGTTTGTTTGGGATTATTTTGGTTTTTTTGTTTGTTTGGAATTATTTTGGGTTTTTTTGGGGTTTTTTTGGGGTTTGTTTGGGATTATTTGGGTTTACTTGAGAATGCTTGTGTTTGTATGGGTTTGTTCGAATTTATTTCGTTTGGTTTAGGATTATTTGGGATTCATTGGGTTTCCTTAACATTATTGAACTTTGAATGGGTTTGTGTGGCACTTTTTGGGCTTGTTTTGGTTTTTTTGGCATTTTTTGGGCTTGCTTAGGTTCATTAGGCACTTTTTGGGCCTGTTTGGGTTTGTTTGGTACTTTTTGGGCTTGTTTGGGTTTGTTTCAGTATGCTTGGGTTTGATCGCTTTTTTTTTTTACTTCCTTTGAATTTGTTTAAGATCATTCAGTTTTGTTTGGGTTTGTTAGTGATTATTCGTATTTGTTTAAGATTATTTGGCTTTGTTCGGCTCTTTTTAGATTGGTTTGGGTTCGTTTAAGTTTTTTCGAGATTCTTTGTTTTTCTTTAGGATTTTTTAGGTTTGATTGGGTATCTTTAAGATTGTCTGGCTTTGTTTTGATTTGTTCGCGTTTGTTAGAATTTGTTTGGGATTGTTCGAACTTGCTTGGATTTGTTTCGTAACGTCGTGACGTCACAGCGCACTCGGGTACCTACGTTACTGTTTCTAAAGAATATAGAATTGGATCCGAGCCTTTCTCACAGTAGAAATGGGTGAAAACGAAATTCAATTGACTTTGAAAACATTTATTTTGGCCGGAAACTTCAAAGTCATATATTCCTAGGTTTTTAACGATGCAAAGTTGAAAGTCATAAATCGAAGGTATTTCGGCGTCAGGGTTGTTGAAAACTGAAGACAAAGGTATTGATTCCACTTGTGGATTCTTCGCAACAAGTGCACCTTCGCTCGTGAGCTCTGACCCGAGACTGTCACCATCGAGATTCATTGAAGAACTTTATTCGTTTCGGATTATTTGGCTTTGTTCGAGTCTTTTTAGGTTTGTTTGGGTTCGTTTGGGTTTGAATAATTTACGGTGGTATTTTTGTTCAGAATCAACATTTCCACCCCCAATTTTGAGTTATGAAAAGAGCTGTATTGGGTTCTCCGTTGAGTTATATTTCGATCAGGTAAAGCCCCTTGGATCATCACTTGATTCCCACTTTTATCACGTAGCTAGTGATAAAGACTCGAACGAGAAATTCCATTTTTTCTCCAGCACATAAAGTCCTGGAGCTTTGAAACCTACATTCTTTTCCACTTGGAGTTTCACTCGCCCTCTCTCTTCCACATTCGTACCAGCGAGTGCAAGCTATTCGAACGAACCAAGACTGGACTTTGGGGGAAAAAAGCTTTTTCCTTCCTCTCTCCCATTTTCAGCTTGCTGTATTGCATTTTTACGAGGATGAAAAAGAGGCCAAGAAGGGACCAGTATGGAGACTGAGAGAAAATATTAAAAGTGGAGAAACAGGGAATGAGCAACAATAGAACTAGCCTAGTTTTATTCATTGAGGTCTAGAAAAAAAAAGAAGAACATTTTAACGTTGAAAAAGAATTTTTGTAATTTTCGAAAAACGTATAATATTTTGTAAATTGAAAGATGAAAAATGAAACTTCAGCTTATAAACTGAATGTTTGAAAAAATTCAAACGTTTATTAAACAGCATTATTTATCTATAGAATATAACAAAACCAGCATACGAAAGGCTGTGATATCCTTCATTCAGGAAACATCGAAAATGTATTTTTTATTCTCCTGCAAGCTTTGTTGCAACAACTGCAACAGAGCTCTTTGATATGTATACCCTGGTCCCTTATCGTTCAGTGTATATATATATTCATTCGTATAAATGCACTACGTCAACTACCCAGCGAACTTTTCAAACAAGTATGACGGTCGAGAACGAATGTTGATTCACACTCAGAATTTAAATTCCGATATATTTACACTGGAATTTAAATTCCAATGCTTATACACTAGAATTTAAATTCCGATATATTTACACTGGAATTTAAATTCCAATACATATACAATGGAATTTAAATTTCAATGCAAATACACTGAAATTTAAATTCCAATACAAATACACTGAAATTTAAATTCCAATAAAAATACACTGAAATTTAAATTCCAATAAAAATACACTGGTATTTAAATTGCAATACACTTACACTGGAATTTAAATTCCAATACACATACAGTGGAATTTAAATTCCAATGCATCTACACCAAAAGTTAAATTCCAATACATTTACACTGAAATTTAAATTCCAATACACATACACTGGCATTTAAATTCCAATACATTTGTACTAAAGTATAAACTCCATAACCTTTAACACAGCGTTAACATATCAATACCTTTAACCAAAAATTTAAAGACCAATGTCTTTAACTCAGAATTCAAATTCCAATACCTTAAATTCGGAATTTTAATCCCAATACTTTTAACTCAGAATGTAAATTCCTATAGATTTAACTGAGGATTTAAATGCTAATACCTTTAAGTCGGAAGTTTTCTTTCAATTGATTTTAGTAGGATATTGAATTCCTCTACCTTTGACTCAGAATTTAAATTCCAACACCTTTGGATGCGGAATTTAAATTTCAATACCTTCAGTACAGAATTCAAATTCCAATATCTTCAACTCGGATTTCATATTCCAATACCTTCACCTTAGAATTTAAATTCCAATACCTCCGACTGGGAATTAAAATTCCACAACTTTTACAGTGTCACAATAACACTTCGAAGTACAAACCGAATTCGTTCGCGATGATACTAACTCACTTTTTTCTTTTTTTAAATCACTTCATCCACAAGTGTCGCACTTTCACCGCGTTGATTTTGGGGTTCGAAAAATACTTATTTTCTTTTTTTTTTTAGCTTTCGTCGAACGTCACAGTGATTGTTCAACGGAGCAACGATGGAAAATAAAGGAGGGAAAATTCGCCTGAAGCCGGAAGCTCGAAAGAGAGCGTTACCACGTGAATCATGAGCAAGTACTAAGCGTGCACTAGACTCTTCTCCCATCAGGGTTGCGTCACGAGACACCAACGGCTAGGCTATACAACGAGGGGCCAAGAGGAGGCGGAGGACGACGAGGATGAGGAGGGGTTACTACATTTATGATATATATATGTATATATATATATATATATATATATTTATGGCTGTGTATATAGGGCGCTCGCTGTATTGTCGTGCCGAACTCACAGCGCAAACTCTCGTCTAACTTTACGATGTGCTTTTTCGCGCACACGCATTCAGATCCTAAGAGTCTGCGGTCATCAAGAAACGTGCAATGTGTATTTCTGTGTACCCTTGTACCGAGTGATTCAAAATAAGGTCACCTGGAAACCTCGAAGTTGGGAATAAAAAATTGTTTTTTTTTTATCGTCATTTTTTTTTAATTTGTCACGGACGAAAAGAAAGTAGATTATTTGGAATAGAGTTTTTGGACTGATTTTTTTTTTAGAGCTGTTGAATAAAAATTCAACGTTGAAACGTCACTGATGAGTAAAATGTAACAGCAGTGATGGAAAACCTGTTTTACGTGACTTACGAGTCCGAGAGTGACATCCCAGTTTTTTTTAATGAATTTTCTCGGAAATTGTTTTTAGCGTAAAGTAAAAGCATAGAGCTCTTTATTTGGGAATTTTACAGGGTCTTGTACGCGACTTTTTTCGAAAAAGTTGAGAGTTTCTGAGAAAACTGGATTTGAATAAATTCGGAGGTTATGTCGTGTAATGTGTATTTTTGTGTACCCTTGTACCGAGTGATTCAAAATAAATAGGGAAACCTCGTAGTTGGGGATGAGAAAATTCTAGTTTTTTAATTATTATTATTTTCTGAATTTGTCACAGAGGGAAGGAAGGTAGATAATTTAGAATGGAGTTTTAGGACTGATTTTTTTAAGAGCTGATGAACAAAAATTGAACGATATCCGAGTTTTTCAAAACGAAGTTTCTCGGAAATAAATCATTTTTAGCGTAAAGTAAAAGCATGGAGCTCTTCATCTGTGAATTCTACAGGGCCTTGTACTGGACTTTTTTCCAAAAAGTTGAGAATCCCTGAGAAAACTGGTTTTGAAAAATTGGGAGGTTATGTCGATTTCCTAGTTGAAAAAAAATACGTGGGTATTTATAACGCTTAAAAGTTTATTCCATTTATCTCTTATCAATGGCCATCACGTACATTCACCCCTCCACCATATTTTTTGCCACCCACACATACGCAATCGTACGCCTTCTTCACTCACACGTTTTTCCACGTTGATATTGGTGTCGATATATCTATACAGATGAGAGCACATCGGAATTGAACTTCCGTCTATTCATCATCTACTTTTGATAACCCCAGATATGCTTCACGATAAGTATCGGGACTCGAGATACGCGGAATCTGTTATGCCAAATGCACGGGTGTCTCATTCTCGTTTCCACTATTTATTTATCGCTCTATCGGTTTATATGTTTTTCTTCGCATCATGAATTCGAGAGTTCATTGAAAAGTTTTATGGACCATAACTTTTTCAACCAATTTTCGAATCATGAGTTCTCGGAATAATGTTGTATTGAATTTCAATAATTGAATTATTGAATACAATTAAATAATGTAGTTTCGATTCAATAATCGAATTTTCATTCAGTTACTTAATTTTTATTCAATTTTAGCTGAATTATTCAACTTTCATTCAATTATACAATCTTCTTTAAATTGGTCAAGTTTCGTACAATTATAAAATTTCATATCAGTTATTTAATTTGCAATCGAATTTTTCAATTTCCTTCCGATTATTCAGTTTCTATACAATTGTTCAATTTCCATTCAGTTATGAAATTTATATTATATTACGCAATTTTCCTTTAACAATTCAATTCCAGTTTGACTATTTAATGTCAATTCGATTATTCAATTCCATATCGAGTATATCGTTTCAATTCAACTATGCAATTTCCTTCCAGTGATTTAATTTCCAATTCAATTATGCAATTTCAATGCAATTATGCAATTCGCTTTCAATTACTCCATTATATATCAATTATATATTTTCAATTCGAATTGTGCAATTTTCTTTCAATTATTCAATTCGAATTCAATTATTCAATTCGAATTCAATTATTCAATTCGAATTCAATTATTCAATTCGAATTCAATTATTCAATTCGAATTCAATTATTCAATTCGAATACAATTATTCAATTCGAATTCAATTTGTATCCATTTTCAATTGAATTTATATCGAATGTCAATTAAATTATAATAATTTACAATTCGATAAAATACTTGAAAAATTTGTTTCGTCCGTAACGATATCGTTAAATTTGTTTATCACTGGTACCATCATCCATCGCAAGATAAAGTTTGTATTGTTGGCGGTTTTATTTATGAACGAGGCTATTCCGAACGCTTCGAGACGAATAAAAGTTGGCCGCGCAAAGCTCCTCATACTGTACGGTAGTTCTGTCGATATTACATATGAGATGGAGTCGTATAGTGCGTGGCAAAGTGCGTGTGCGAACCTCGCGACCTGTTCAAAGAAAACAAATCGATCGTGAGGCGATCCCTTACGGATACATCGCGGACTCGGAAAGCCCATGACCGTAACCGAGAGTCTCGGTACCCCGATGTGAATCGTACTCGGGCATAGGCCAAGATTAAAAATAACCCCCGTCAAGGGTGGCGAATGCGCAATGCTCTCGAGTCTGATCAAAGTCGCGCCGTTTCCACTGCGAAAAACGTACGTGCGTCACTTTAATAATCGGACAGAAGGAAAATGAAATAAAGTCAAGTATATTTTCGTCGCAGACGAATTCCACGATATGCAAAATAATTGAAAAATAATTGAAAAAATAATTGAAAAATAATTGAAAATTAATTGAAAAATAATTGAAAAAATGATTGAAAAATAATTGAAAAAAATTATTGAAAAATAATTGGAAAATAATAAAAAATATTTGAATAATAATTGAAAAGAATTAAAAAATAATTAAAAATAATTGAAAAAAATGGAAGGAGCCCAAACAATTGTTTTATCATCGATCAAGATTTTTTTCGGTTTTTCTAACACTTCGAAAATTACAATTGTTTCACATTATTATAAATGTAAAAATTCATTGCTGTGAGGGGGTGGATTTTTGTAGTAATTGAAAAAATACTTGCCAGCGAAAAATTCATCGAAATTTGACCAATTTTTTTCAAAAGTCAAATTAACATGGTTAAAAATGCCAAAAAAGCTACGATAACAAAACAAAAATATTTCGTGATGGATCTCGATGTGAAAATGTGTAATAAAAAAAACACACATTTAAAAAAAAACGATTCTCATAAAAATGAAGAAAGGGCTATTAAAGTTGTTAGGCTTAAGGTGTATCCACGTAAATTTAAGAGCAGGCCTCGTAACAAAGAACAGCAATGAACATTTATTGGCAGTATGAAAAATCGCAGTGTGGGGGGGGGGAGAGCTTGATCTCTCAAAAACCTCGACGATGAGATAATAATTTTGCATTGCAAACGAAAGACAAGGCTTTTTGACAAACTCAAGAAGGAGTGCAAGCGTATGATGGCGAAAGTAAAAATTCACCCTCGAATAGGGGAATAAAATTTTTCCATCGAGATCCCTCGTACCAATTTTATCATCCACGTGCACATAAATTGTGCATATAGTATTTTCCACGATAAACGCGATAGTGAGTGGGAAATGGTATACGAGAATACGTAATTTCATGCTTGAGAAAACCAAGTGCGTTTCAACGGAATTCCCTGCACGCGATCAACTCAAATTCTTGAATTTTCTTTTTTTTTTCAATTTAAGATATTTTTGCGTGCGAAACGACGGTTTCCTGTCAGCTGTTTCAATATGAATGAGGTGGGAAAAAATGGTTCAGGAAATCATTGATAAGGCTGTTAAGAAATCGCGTAAATTTTTTTTTGTATTTTTTTGTTTGGGTTTGTTTAAAGATAAAAATCGTCGACGAAATAATTCTCTTTTGTTTTCGGAAAAATTAATCGATAATACCGTTTTTGTTACGGTAAAAATGAATCGAAAATAATTCTTTTTGTTTCCTGTAAAATTCAGCGAAACTAATTATTTTTCATTTCTGTCAAAATGTTCTTTGGTAACTCAGATAATCAAAAATCATACTTTTTAAAGTCACAATCTGTGGGATTTTTTATTTAACGATTTTCCGAAAAAATTCACAACGCAATTTTACATGAATTTTATTTTTCATTTATGAGATGATTAGTAATGAAAATAATTCCAAAAACAAGAACCTTGAAAATTCACGAACAAAAAAATAAAGCAAAGTAAAAAACAATTACAAGTGAGATGTACGAATACCTCTTTTCCTAAATACAAGGAACATTGCTTTCGACACCTTTTTTTATAGTTATCAAAAATTATATTTAAATTCGTGGCTGAATTTCACCATAAAAATTTTATGCACAAAAAAATTCTGTGGCATAAAAATAGCCTAAACATCGACATGGTATTCCAAATTACCTTACTTTCCTGCTCTAATGAATACCTTTCAAAATTACTTTTTTTAATACCATTGGTTTTCCACATTTTTTTAGTAACCTTCAATAAACAAATAAAATATGTGCGAAAGCTTCATAAAGGTTAATTTATAAAAATAGAGATAATCGATGAAAAAGAAAATTCTGTTTGTCCTCGCGAGAGGAACGAAAAAAGTTCGAGTGTGTGTCAGGTGTGAAAAAAAAAAAAAATTGGTGTACAAACGTGACGAGAAAGTCGATTGCTCGTTTGAAATACAGTTCCACATCGAGCTGCAACGCTCGAGGGAAGATGCGTAATTTCCCTAGGTATTTTCCCGAGAAAATACAGCTGCAATGACACATCGTAAAATAATGGAAAATTACATTTTATCCACCGCACGTTTCAAAGCCAAAAAGAATTGTGCGAAGTTGATCGATTCCAACATTCTTTTTCAAACGTCTCGGGGTTGTAAAATTATTACAATGATGCTCGAAAAAACTTCGGAAATCGCAATTCGACAAGCATTTTGAAGAGAAAAATATAACGAAAAAATTGAGCACACAGTGGAGTGCCAAATCCTAAAGAAAAATAAGTTACCAACAATTATTTGAAACGCACGTTTTTCTCCCAAAAAATAAAAAAAAAATTTGGATTCCAATTAATTTCAAATTTTTTATTCCATTAAAAAAGAATTGAATTCCAATTAATTCCAAATTTTTATTCTATTGCAGTTATCAAAAATTTGAATTCCAATTAATTTCAAATTTTAGATTTCATTAAAAATAAAAATAAATGTTGTATTTTTTATTTTTTTTATTGGTCCATTTCGATGTAATTTTATCCCCTGAGCACGAATCTACCATTCATTTCCAACAAACCCCAAATATTCCAACAAACCAAAATATTCATAAAAAAATTAATGTAAAAAATAATACAAGAACTTCTAAAAACACGATTTTTATTGCTGTGTGCAGTGCTTTCGATGAAAATTCGATGATATTCGTAATCAGCTGAAAACTTTCGATTGGATAAATTCTCAAAACTATTTTAGAATCGAAAAAAAGACTGCTGAATTCGCTTTAGATCCGCTCGGATATGGGGGTCAAACGTTTTTTTTTAAATATTATTATATTATTATTATTTAAATACATAGTCTACATAAATAATAATAATATAAAAAATATATTATTTATATTAATTATATTATACATATATCTATGAATATATATATTTTTAATTAATATATATCTCATATAATATACATAACTATAATTACATAATATATAAAAAATATCTAAAATAATATCTAAAAAGTGTTTATCGAATATGAATTTTTTTTTGTGGTTTCGTTGTACCAGACATTTGGAAATTTCCCTAGTTTGCTCGGTTCATCATTGCAGGTACCATTAGTAGGAGATGAAGGATGCAATATGTCACGAACCTGGGGGCTATTAGTATCGAAAAGTTTGGGCGGAATCGACGAAGAGCATCATCTTGTGGGAAACTAGGGCTACGTGATATTACGTCCAATTCTGAGAGCGAACGTTTCAGTCTTGAGAGTTTGAGCCACCATAGCTGTTGTTCACTTTGACAGCTCGTATCGCACAGATACGACAAGAAAGGGAGCCTTTTCGCTTTCACGCATGGTTTCACCCTATGCTAGGGATTCTTCTCAGACCCAATTTTTTTTTCAACAATCACGATCAATTTGGGAAAACTTGCCTCGTATATCATCCAAGTTACTTCTTCAGATTCTCCTGTACAATCGTTTACAGACGAATCCACATTTATTTTGCCAAATTAACGAACGAGATAAAAAAAAACATTCTAGCTATCAACAGAGCATGATTTATTTTTCTCTGCTAATAATAACTTTTACTCTGTTCATTTATTACTCTCGCAAAATTATTTTTTTTATGGGAAATTTGGTGAAAGTATGGTAGAAAAATATTAATTTATTTTTCTTTGGATCATTACGATTTTTTTGTTTTGGTTTGTTTGGGTTATTGAAAATAATATATGTGTTTTTATTGTATAGTAATTGTTAATGATTTTTTACACGTTATTAATAATTTAATATTTATAATTCATTGTAATATAATAAATATGGATAATATAACGATACAATAAATTAATAATCAAATAAAATATAATATAAATAATTAATAAATTAATTAATATTAACATAACAAATCAATACAAATTTAATCATTAATAATATTAGTAACAACAATAATAATTCAATTAAAAATTTATATACTAACCCAAAAATTAAAGAAACAGGATATTTCTTGAATCTTGTAAACATTCTGTAAAGCTTTGTATGTGCGTTAACAAAATTTGTCAAAAAAGGTGAGAAATTTTTTAAATCAAAGAATGTTTTTTATTAGCGAAAAAAATTACACTAACTTCCAAGAATGCAACATGAAAAAAGTAATTTTGAAAAAACATGAAATTAAACAGCTTTTCAGATGACTGTTTTCAAAAGCTTGCAAGTGGAGATCGTAACGCGTCGATCGCTGGGTCACAACATTGCACAGTGAAAAAGCTTATCTTGCAACGAAGCCCTATACTAGATAGGCTGTGTGGAATCCCAATTTGCACATTTATCTACTGCTTCACTTTTTCTTCACAAACCTGACAAACTTCGTCGTTTCCCAAACAAACCCAAACAAACAAACCTGGCAAAGTTCGTCAATTCCCAAAAAAAACCTAAACAAACCTAGCAAACTTCGTCAATTCTCAAAAAAACCCAAACAAACCTAGCAAACTTCGTCAATTCTCAAAAAAACCCAGACAAACCTGGCAAACTTCGTCGTTTCCCAAACAAACCCAAACAAACAAACATGGCAAACTTCGTAGTTTCCCAAACAAACCTAAATAAACAAACCTGACAAACTTCGTCGTTTCCCAAACAAACCCAAACAAACAAACCTGGCAAAGTTCGTCAATTCCCAAAAAAAACCTAAACAAACCTAGCA
>JAPYZJ010002718.1:0-19395 GCA_030522765.1 Ophioninae sp. B BG-2022a | reverse complement strand
TGATCTGGGACCCATACATGCTTATATCAATCGTCTTAGAATTTCACCCCCTACCTCCCATTTCAGGGATGACATTCTTAGCTGGGACACCCTGTATACGCGTGTAGGTGTACATTTATGTTGATAATTACCTATATAAATATGCGAATGCGCGTTATATACTCCCCCCCACTCTCACTCCTCACTAAAAGCCCATTTTTCATTTTTCGTTATTATAATTATTATTAATTATATTTCTACATCTATCGTTATTTTTTCTTTTGTTTCGTCGACTAATTAATTGACTTTTGCTTTATAATCGTGTTGGAGGTTACTCTTTGGATTCGAAATCGGAGTACGAAATAAATACTCCTCTCTCTCTCTCTCTCTCTCTCTCTCTCTCTGACAGAAGACAGCCGTGAACACGCGCATGCACGCAGTGAAATGTCATACAAAATATTGGCCAGGTTTCTCTCCCTCGGGGCGCAGAGTGTGCAAACAGAAAGATAGCGCACGTTTTTCCGCGTGTATGCCGGAATCCGTATGTATGCGTCCAGGCCACTCACGATTCAGCGATAATCGTGAGAGTCGCGGGTAATGCAAGATCACACCCGCTCACAGAGGGCCGCGCGCGATTTGTGCGTGCACACTTCTCATGACTCGCGTCACGTCCACTAGCGTCGTACACGCGCGATACCTACACACAGCGTAGATTTTGCGAAAATACCCAAAAAGTACACTGGATTATTATCATTTATTTCTATCATTGATTTTTTAAATTTTTATTTTATTACTTTTATTTCAATGTTTTTTTTAATGGTTCAGATATTTGAAAATGTATTATTTTTTTCTAATAAGTCAAAGGGTTTAATTTAAATGTAGCATTTTCACATCAATATTTATTATTATTATTATTATTATTATTATTATTATTATTATTATTATTATTTACGTATTACTGGCTCTTTTACATATTCGTTCACTCCATATATCATGAAATGTATTATTTAGTACTATCATTACCACTATTAATCATTATCATTGATTTTTTCAACTTGTAATTTATTCAACTTGTAATTTATTATTATTATTGATATTATTATTATTATTGGTCGTTTTTCGAGCCAGTTTTTTCGTCGACCACTTACGCGAAAGAAAAATGTAAAAAAGTACAGTGAGAGAATCGCGAACGAGGGAGCGAATCCCGTGCAATGCCGGCTAGGTGGCGAGTCGTAGAATAGCGAGGCACACGCGGGATTTATAACTCGTCGCTGTTAACGGC
This sequence comes from Ophioninae sp. B BG-2022a, assembly GCA_030522765.1. Lineage (NCBI taxonomy): Eukaryota > Metazoa > Arthropoda > Insecta > Hymenoptera > Ichneumonidae > Ophioninae sp. B BG-2022a. The sequence continues at coordinate 18,134 of JAPYZJ010002718.1, read as the reverse complement.
GCGGGCCAACTGGTCTGCGCCAACGTACGTTTCGATGGAAAGGAAAAGGCCGAAGCTCGACGACGACGACGACCACCACCACCAACACGACCACCACTACCATGAGCACGCGAGAACCATTCGCGTTTCGGCTCGAGGTGGTTGGGGTGCAACCCCTCTTTGTCAACGACCACCGAGGGTTACCGTACTTCGCCCATTGTGTATTCCCGGCTGGACTGACGAACGTGCACACGCACATAGAGGTACGAATAAGAATGAGCTCCCAGGAACGTTCAGGAAGCTTGCGAGATTGTGTGCCACTATTTTCGGCTTGAAACTCGTTGACGGTTCCCGTTGAACGACTTTCGTGTTACTGTATTGCCCAACTTCACTGGCCGATCAAATTTGACGGTAGAAAATGGTCGTAATGGGGATTAGGTCTGGTGAGATTGATCAGACAGTGTTTCGGCGAAATATGGTAGAACGTACGGCTCACTTCAGTGAAGTTGATTCAAACGAGACAAATCAGTCGAGGCTGTTTGGGTTTAGGAAAAAACCCAACGTACTTTGAGGTTACTTCGGTTGTTGAAATTTTATTTGTTTATTACCCGTTCATTGGTAATACTTGGTATACTTGGATTTCTTGATATTTCTAAAAATCAAAATTCTTAAAATCGGAAATCTAAAAATCAGAATCTGAAAATCTAAAAAAAAATATATAAAAATCTAAAATCTAAAGATCTAAATCTGAAAATCTGAAAATCTAAAAAAATATAAAAATCTAGAATACTTGGTATTTCTAAAAATCAAGGTTTGTCGTTGACATTTTGGAATTGGACCTCCCCACGACCTTCGCCTTTACAACCAAGGTCAATTTTCCATTGCCATCTTTTTCCTCTCTTCGAACGAGACAACTTTTGTCGAAAACATTTTTCTCCACCGTTCGTACTTTGCGAGATAAAAGGTTGTGAAACATCATCCACGACACCCTGTATCCGTATAACGGGTGATCGATTTCGGATTGGTATAATCGAACAGGCTACCTACCCGATATCTGCAACGTTAACCTTGATCGTCTTTACCTTCTCATCCCCTGTTGCCTTATCTTCTCACATAAAGAAAAAAACAAATAAAAAATAATAAAAAAAAGTCGAAAGAAACAGCCTATCGTAGTTATATATATGTATCGTATCACGTCTCGAACAAAGGCAAGCTCGGAGCCCCGGCGCAAGTCGCGTTTTAACGGTGCCCTTACTTAGCATCTGAATGCCTCCATTGTTGCGTTTTAACGCAGAGAAAAATTGCCACGAAAAAGTAAGGTTGCATCAACGTGTACGTACATCGACACTCTTTTTTTTTATCATTCTTTTCTTTTTTTCATCTTCATCTTTTTTTCTGCTTCTTCGCTAAGTACAATACGGATAATTGCAGTTAGTCGTGAGATACACGTCAGTTACGAGAAAACGCGATACATTATCGTTTAACGGGGATTTTAAGATCTACAGGGTGTCCCCAAAGTTGCACGTCGATTTTTACAGGTTTGATTCATCGCCCAATTTCAAGGAGAAAAGTCCTTATCAATTTTTCTCCTCGAAGCACCGTTTTCCGGATATGATAAGATATACAGGAACAGGTGATCACGATTTCGTAACTGTTTCGAGCTTTACACGAAAGATAGTTCGCAAGAATTATTTTTGGTTAGGTGACGAAAATTTGTGTTTTTATCGTTTTTACTGTCAACCCTCTTGCAATCGAATTTTCCTTTTGTCTAGTCCAGCGACACTTCTTACATGAATGATTATGGAGTGATCGATTCTGGTTTGATATTCATGCTTATCGGTTTGCAATTCGACGTGTATGGGAGAGAAACGATTTGGGACCGAGTATAGTTGGTTGCGTTGGATGCTTGAGTATATATATATATATATTTATATTCCTACATAGTTTTAACCTATATATGTACATACGTATGTGTGTGCAAGCGTACCCAGGTGCATTCCGGAAATAATGGGGCACATGAACGGGCGCGATGAGTTCGTCGCATGGATACGTACAGGGTGATTCACAAATATTTCCTTACTGAACATAACGGGCGTGTCACTGCGAGTGCAACAAAAAATTGGCTGGATCGTTAGTGTCCATATTCGAAGCATTAAAAAAAATGGCACGATATATGGTATCTTTTTCTGAACTATAATAAAAATAATTCCTCATTTTTTCCTCAATTAGAAAAGGAATCCTTTGCCCTTTTCTTTATCGGAGTAGACTCTATTATATGAATTTGAAAATTGAATAAACAAAAACATTTTGACATTTCTTTTTATCTAGAAATAAATCACAATATCTTCTAAAATTTATATCATTAATTAAAATTCAATGTTTAACTTCAACCGAAAACCATAAAATTTCAATTAACAATTATAATATATTTTAGTGAAAAAAATATTCTTTTTCATACAAAACTATATTATTTCTTAATTCAAAAAAAAAAAAACATTCAATTTCCTCTTAGACAAGAAAAACAATTAAATATATTCCTTTACTGTAAGAAGAAAAAAATAACGTAAATTTGCGTTACGAATCGATAACACGATTCCATCATTTTCGTTAACGGTTCAAACGGAGAAAAAAAACCCCCCCAAAAAAAAACAATTCGAGCATGCGCAATTGACGTCAGTTCAGCTTGCGATATCTCGGGCAATTTAAGTCAGAGGGCATTAAGAAAAAGAGTGTTTTCATCGGAACGGCGCGGCCTGGATGCTGACCGGCTAAACCCGTTAGTTATGAATGGGCATGTATTTCGTATCGACAACTAGGATGGCGGTAAGCGCGTTATAAATTCAACATATAAATACAAACCCGAGGTTTGCACACATTTACACACACAGTGCCGCATACGTTCGCTCAGATATCGCGTCCACGTGAAAGGCCGGTGAACGTAAAGTATCGTATAATAGAGTTTACGTTGTACGCGGATAGGTACAAAGACGGGGAGTACGCGATAGGGCTTTGGAGCAGCTCAGGACGGTTCGACCTCTTCGACAATCAGACGGCCGTAACTTTTGTAAGTTCACATTGAAAAATAGCACGGAATAGATCTTTGGGCTTGTCGAAAGTCAAGGTATTGGTTTTTCCTCGCTTTCTCTCTCTCTCTCTCTCTCTCTCTCTCGCCAGGTTCCTCCACGTGGCATTCGCCTCCAGTCTTGGAGGCTTGATGGCTGCATACGGCGAGCCGGCTGCACTCAATGCATCCCCGATGGAGGAGCATGCCAGACATTGTGATCCGGATGGTTCCCCCAGCGGAATATGGCAAAGTCGCGCGACTGGTTTTCGAGTTACCTCTCTCCGAGCCATCTCTACCCCTCCCTCTCTCCTTTCAATTTTCTAATTATTTTTATTTTCTTTTTTATATCATATGAAAGTTCATGTATAAATTATATATTCTTTTATCATATCGTATATAATAATAATAATAATAATAATAATGTATTGAATTGTTCATTATATCCATCGGTTAATGTTATATTCCATATTATATATTATTTGACAATCCGTCTGAATCTCAAAATGACTGTTCAAATACTTTCCGAACCCTCGAGAGATGTTCTTTTTCTTCCAAGGGGAAAATACGTAATTATGAATTTATGGGCAACAGCCTGAGTATTTGTTATAATATATAACGATATATATTATAATATATAAAAATATATTATTATAATTATTATAACAAACTAATACAATTATTATTATTATTGATATTATTATTAAATTAATATTTATTTATCGATGTTACTTTTTCGGGTCAGTTTTGATTAGTAATTTAAATTTTGAATTTCAGCTTCGTTTTTTTTTAATTTTATTCCGTACACGCGGTTAAGTATTAAATGAATATAATATACAATGTATCAGAACGGATGAACGGTTTCACGTAGTTTAGGGCGTTACAGGGGTAACATTCGCTTTCTCCCGTTTTCTCTATAAATAATAAATATAAACGCGTTGCACGTTACACGTAAAATGTAATAAAACTTTAATCCGATTAGAGGTAATTATCGATGAACATAGTTATAATTAATGGGTCGAAAGTGTACACATTCTTCGTAATTACGAATGAATTTCCTTGCCAAAGCGGAATTCGCTTTTACGATAACTATTGTACTCTTAGTGTACAATAGTTCAGGGCGAATTGCCCCATTTAGCGAGGACGAAAATGTTTCTCACCGGGAAATTATTAATCCTGAAATAATGGAAGATTTTCGAGGGCTGCGCAGACGAGTTCGAAAGTCCGCTTTTCAAGTTAATATCTTATTGCGTGTATTTCGCACGCTTGAATATTTACATACTTAACGCGATAGATTAATTGTAAGGATATATATATACACACACGAGTCTTGTTCAGCCAAACGTGCGATCAGCCTCGGCAACGACGAACTCATTTGCAATTCAAATTGCCGATAGGTGGTGTCTCGAAATTTTCGAAATTCAGTTTAACGAACTCGTTTAATTCTCGCTGCCACTGTGTGAGTGTGGTTATGTATATTTATATGTGCATAAATAAAGAAGGGCCATAAACATATTCGTCGAAGAGATGTCGACGGTCAAGTGGAAACATTGACTTGACGAAAAATAAAAAACGTCCGGCCCTGAACACATAAACATGCACACACACACATACCCACACGTATATACATATATATGATTTTATATAATCTATGCATGTAGTAAAACATCGGAATTCAAATCGATCTACATTACAAATATTATTTGTAAGTAATAAAATGATATTAATAATTATACGCATTAATTAATAATATATTTAGTTATATATATATAAATAAAAATGATCTATATGAATATAAGTATAGCTGATGTTTTTTTTTTTTCGTTTCGCGACAAGTCAATATTTCTATTTGACCGCCTCCACGACTTAGACAAATATATGTTTACCGTTCTTCCCGGTTCTAATAAGGTAAAACGATTAATTAGTACGTAGATGGGCACGAGAAATTTCGACGCGAGGCATTGCCTAGAAAAATTCTGAACCAGGGGAGAGCCCGATGAGAAAAGAGACCGAATGGTTAAAAGGAAAAAAAAAGAGAGAAGAGAGAGAGAGAGATGAGGAAGGATGAACAGGGAAGAAAAATGCTGCGAATAAGAGGAAGGAATTTTTTTTATTGCTTTTCTCCCCTTCCTCCCTCTCCTCCTCGTATCTCTCTTTTTTGATCACGATCTCGCAAAGCTCGTTCACCTTTTTCCATTCTCACACTCTTCATCCTCTTCACTGCGAGCTTACGGTACGAAGAGAATAAGAGCAACAACCCTTCGAAGGGTCCGTCCCGAGAGCAACGATGAAATATTCAAACCTCCCCCGTCCCTCGGCCAGAGGTTCTTCACTCCTTCGACAAACGCGAGTGGGTGCCATTAACGAAGTACCTTTTTTCATCCACGTTCGCCCTTGCCCTTTCGCTGCCCTACGACACGGATGTTGATACTTCTCGAAGGTTCCAACCATATTTTGATACCAGAGAATATTAAATGTAATTTTGCCCGAACCAACGGAATTTAGTGTACGAAGGATGAGGATGGAAGGCCGAGGGGGAGGATGAGAGCTTTCTCGCGCAGATTCAAAAGAATTACATTTTCATGAACACGCGTTTGGTCGAGAATGCACACGTAAGAAAGACACGTGTCTGAAGATAACCGGAAGAGCTTATTAGCCTGACGAAAAAAAAGAAAAAAAAAAAAAAAAACGTCCTAATTGCTCCAGCAATTAGGCAAAGTTTCATTTCTTCGAATCGCCCTCCCGCAAACCGAAACTGGTTTTTCCTTGATGACTCGAAAAAAAAAAAAAAAAACATTTATAGGTTTTATTTTTTCGTCACGTCTTGCTCGAGTCAGCCGACGAACTCTAACCAAGGGAATTTCTCGAAGGATACGAGACGCGAAGAGAAGAGGAGGTGCCGGATGGCACTTCTGTTCTCGCAGCAGGGCGAGAAGAACGAAGCTTTCGTTTCTCCAGGGAAAAGGAAAACTGTGACTTCCCGTGGAGTTCGAGAGAACGTGTGCATAGCTATGACGATGGAAATGTGCGAGGAGCTCGGGCTGGGCCAAGAAACGCCGAAGAAAAGTCAAGTTGACAGTTCGAGATGAGGAAGAGAATGGATGCGGAGGGAGTTCACCGGGAGGGAGGGGGTGGGGGGGGGGGGGCAAGGATTATTACGACATTGTTCTTCCAGGACAAAGTTCTCAGCGATTGTCTGGAAGGACTTCCCGACTAGGCACGTCGAAAACGTTGGTCCTCGAGAATCTACTGTGCGTTCCTACAGAACTTACGTATTTATACGTATACTGCATAAATTAGGAACGTCCTTGAGTGACCCAATTTTCGGGATCTACTAGACGTCATTTACCCTATGTTCTTCATTGTACACCAGCTCTTGTTAACTCTGGGTAGAGTAGACTAAGAGAGAGACATTTTTTATAGATATAACTGTGGTGATGAAAAAACTATGAATGTAATAAAAAAATATAAAAATATAAGTTTTTTTTAATCGAGCAATTATCACTCCGTGGGGGATATAGGACCCCATGCCGAAAAATTGTTGCTATTTGCGGTCTACTTGATTTATTAATGCAAATCTTACCCGAGTATTCTATTTCATATATTTGTCAAATAATACAATCGTTTTTTCTTTCGTTTTGAAATTTTAGTATGGAGAATAAACAATCAGAAAAAAAAGAACAAAAAATCCGAATATTCATACACATTTTGATTTTTGCGATATGGCAAAAAAACCTACGCTATGTTGCTCTTGAAATAGAATATTTTCAAGAAAAAAAAAAAAAATTTTTGGGAACAGTACTATTTGCTACTTGCAAGACAAATGACACATTTTCACCATCGTCACGGATTAAACAGTGTTGAAGCAAGTCAGACAACAACACATGACCAGTTCGATTCTCAATCGACCTTTCTACGATATATCTCTACAAAATTTGCCTGGGGTCCACTGGACCCCTAGTGGACCACCACGGGTTAAATTGGAGGAGGAAAGGTCAAACTAATGTGTACAATAAGAACAAATAATTAAATTGTACAGCGAAGGAGAAAAAAATAAACAAAAAGTGAGCTAGCCCAAAACAAGGTAATAAATTAATATTAACTAAATTTAATTCTAACTGGCTAACCCTAATAATAAATTATCGCGTTTTTTCCTGGCGGAGCTCGGTAGAGAGGAATATAAAATTTAATTAACACACATTGAAAATATTTCTTTATTCTTAAAAGCTATGCGGTACGCCGTTGCTCTTTTGGGATTAAGATTCCCGTGGTCCTCTATAGTCAGAATGTCGGATCATTCGAGAAATGAAATTACGTGTATATATGTGTATATACGAAATATACATGATGTTGACGTACGTCTGTACAACGGACCAGGATCGTCCATCAAATTGATAAGAAAAACCGAGAGCCACGTCAGCGAAGGGAATGATGATAAGCCTCGGGCAGACAGCAGCTCCTAGTTATCACTCCGTATATATATGTATATATATACATTACTGGCATTTCTCATTCAACAACCCAGCACATTGGTTGGCGATCAAGGCGCGATCCCAACATCGTTGGCCTCATTCGACCTCTCACGATGCAGCAGGTGCCCATCCTGCCAAGTCGCTCATCGTAAATCGCGTTCTTTTTCCTTCAAGTTCCCGTGAGCATTACCACGTTTTTCCTATACTCATCCTTTTCGATTGGTCTGCCATTTTTTGTTGATGTTTTTTTTTTTGGTATGTTTTTGGAAAAATGTAGTATTTTTGAGTTTCGATTATGTGGAACCGAAGGGATTTTTCGTGAACGTTGCAGAAATAGTAATCGAGGATAATTGTGTATGGATCGGATTATGTATATGTAAATTAATGTTTGTATAATGGTCGTTTCGGATGAAGCTTTACGACTCTGGATCCCCAAAAAGGACTCCAATTGTATTAGAAAAGGGTTTCGGGGCAACTGGACGTTTATACCGAAGCTTGTATTGCCATTACTATTTTGTTCTTGTCTGTAAACGAAAAACCTTTTATCCAAAACGCTTTTTTCTCCGATCTGTGTTTTTCGAGATTCAAGTTTTTCAAGATTCGATATTGGAAGTCGATATAATGAAAATGAATCCTACATATTTCATTTCAGAAATAGGAACTTTATTACGAATGATAAAGAAAAAACTAAACAAATTCGAAATCATCAAAACCCGGAAAAGATTACTTTAAATTTATTAGAATTAAAAATTAAAAAATCAAATTAACATTTCGTTAAAAAAGGTAAAAAAAATAATCGAATTAAAAAATTGAATCAATATTTCGTTTTATTAAAACCGACAAACAATTCAATTAAAGAATTAAATTAACAATCAGTTAACTGAGGTTACAACACACTTAAAAAAATTATTAAATATAAAAATTGAGATATTCTTTTTTTAAATAAAATCCGAAAATACTAAAATAAAAATCCTTTTAAAAATATAAATACAATATTTATTTGAAAGCAAATTTGCAAATAGATTTGCAATTAGATATATTTTTTTTTTTTGAACAGAATAATATTCGCCTTTTTATTTTGCAACGATCCTAGAAGTGCCGACTGGCGAAGTAGAAACAACTTCCTGGTTCCTGGTGAGGGAAACTTGTGTACCCGTTGATTGGCGGTTGATCGAATGTGCCGCGAACGTTCCACAAACTGAGTTAAACGTCGTGTGTTAGGACGGGACATCCGCGTCGGGAGATCGACGACGACGTCTCCTCGTATAAGGCTCGCGGGGCGTTCTGCGTGTCAGCGATAGCTTTCTCGTCGTTGCACTTATAAAACTCGCATTGATTCATAAAGACACGTGGGAGTCTTTCAAGTCGGAAGAGTCACAGGTAACGTTGTTTGCCAGTTCACTCACGAGGTGTACATCGAAACTTTCACGTTGCTTTTTTTTTTCGAAGATTATCTTAGGATACCTGTGCAATAAAAACGGTGAACTTTGGGATCGCTCGTTGATCCGACTTGGTCGATAACGTGACGCAGGTCTGCGTATAATTTTAACGAGCTTTCCTATTTATTTGCCTCAATTTCAGATAAGATTGAAGTTTCTAACGTTGAAATGCAACAAAAATTTTTCTTCAATTTCAATTTTTTTCTTCTTTATAAAAATAAGCCTTTCGATAATCCTTTAATATTTCTATGAGCCCAAATTGGAAATTTAACATCCGAAAAAACCAAATCACAAATTACTGTAATTGGGTACCTGAGAAAATAAATAAGAAATTTTTTTACGTTGCAACGATGCAAACTTCAAGCTCGTAGTTTCAGAGTATTTATAGGTAAAGTTTGCATCGTTGGAACGGAATAAAACTCGATTCTCGATTTTTCGATTTGAGACGATAGATTCGCCCTAACGCTCCTACGTTTTTTTTATTAGAAATTCTGATCAATTGAAATACAAATACTCTTTTTTCATTCTGTTGCGCTCATCTCTCTCGGATCGTTGTTTCGTTTTTTTTCAATTTTTTTTTCCCTAATATTGCTTATTTTTGTTACTATTAATTTACCAAATAATGAGATTTCTTATTTTTTATACTATTCTAATAGTGATATTGAAAAGTTTTTTTGAACGATTTCCGTAACGAAAAAACTTACTTTTGTTGATCTTTTTCGAATTTATATATAAATATTATTACAATAAAATGAAACGCGTACATTATTAAAATTATTTTTAAATGCAATAGTTATTAACATTGTATTGATAAAAGTGATATTAGTTTTATCACTTTTCTGTTTATTGTGTAAATTAACGTAAACCGTCTGCTCGCTACCGCTTTGAAATTCGTCTCACAGGGTGCTGGAGCATAAATTTTCATTTGATTCCATTTCTCTTTATCCCTTCGTTTCTATTTCTGGCATTCTTCGTGTCCTAGCCGCATTGTTACTTTGATCGTTCGACCGAGGAAGACAAGGGTGGGCGTTCCGCGATGGCGGAAGTATCGAGCATGAGATCGAGTTTCCTCGAGCCCCTGAGGATGTGCAAAGGCCAGAAAATGATCATTTGTTGCGACACACTGTTTCATTCAACGCCTTCATACCCGAGTAGCGTTATCGACAAAATTCGCAGGTGAGTGACGGCCAAAGACCTTCACGACTGGCAGCACTAATTTCACGAATCGTCAAAATAAATATATCTATTTATATATTTTTATGTAAGACATTTTTAATTACTTTTTATCAACAATGTGATCATTTTATATTTATGATAAAAAATAAATAAGCACGTATGGATATTTTGAATATTAATCAAGAACGCGTTGGAAAAATATATCGAAATGAATTTGAAGAGTTGAGCAAAAATTTGCAAAAGTCATTTGTATTTTGGAATATCTCAAATTAAAGAGGAAGATCTACAAAATAGTGGAGTTTTGGGATAATCGAAGGAAAACGTATCATTACAAAGGATTAAACTGCTAGACAAACTTTAAACGGTTTTTTTTTTTTCAAAACTATGTTTTTGAAAATGGTAAGGACGATATCTCAACATACAATGAATCGAATTACTCAAAATTTCGTATACATACTCAGTTTTCTAAAACTAATTATTAACAGATTGATAAAAATTTGTCTCGAAAAATAAAACAAACCTCGAAAATGTTCATTTAATGGTTGAATCATTATCAAAAAAGAAGTTCGGTCAAGTCCAACCAATAAGATCCATTTAAAAAAAAGAAACTCGTTTTTTGTTTTAGATCAGGTCAAAATCTCTTTGTTAATTTACATAGTAATAAACCCAAACAATTTAATAATTATTCTACGCATTCTTTCAAAGTTAATGGTTTTTATTCAACCTTAATTTTTTGGGTTTTCACGGTAGTCTAACCCCTTAATGGAGACAAAGTAAAATAAGGAAAAAAAAAACAGTTTTTCTACTTTTCTCGCAAGAGCACCGAGAGATCCTTAGGCAGTCGGTGATCGTTGAGGATCGCGGGACATTGGCTTCCGGAAAATTTAATCTCGCTTAATTTCCGGTTGCGCGGTTACTCACGACGAGAGAAATTTCGTGGGACAGCTTATATGCACTTGTAAGAGATGATAAGAGACTCCAAGAGTCTCGAGCCCTCGTAATCAAATGCTCGACGTAACGAGCATACCTCCTCTCCCAACTAATTACAAAGAGGGAGGCTCGTTAATGTCGTAGGATACGAAATCGCAATGACGCGGATATAACGGCGTTACCGACGACACACGACGCAACCTTGACAATATTACACGCGGTTACCACTTCTCATTGTTTTGACGAAAACGAATTATAGTACGTACACGACCAGTTCGAAAAGTTTCCCAAGCCGATGGATAATTACTCTCGTAATGAAAACAATGCAGTCAAGGTAACAACTGAATCAGCAAAAAGTTACGACTTTCTCTAATACGCTGAATATTCAAAATTGTATGGTTGCACATGAAACCGCCTGTAGGCGATAAGTTGATTATTTTCTCCAATGAAAATTAGGTGGATTATTTTTTCGAAGCATAATTAGGTAAATTATTTTTTCGAATGAAAATTGGGTCGATTATTTTTTCGAAGCATAATTAGGTACATTATTTTTTCAAATGAAAATTGGGTCGATTATTTTTTCGAATCATAATTAGGTGAATTATTTTTTCGAATGAAAATCAGGTTGTATATTTTCTCGAATGAGGATTAAGTGGACTATTTTTTGGCATGGAAATTTGGCAAACTATTTTTTTGAATGAAAACTGGTTGAAATATTTTATCGAATAAAAATTGGATGGATTATTTTCTCGAATGAAAATTGAGTGAACTACTTTCTCAAATAAAAATTGAATGGACTATTTTTTAGAATTAAAATTAGATGCTCTACTTTCTCGAATGAAAATTAGGTGGACCACGTTCTCGTGTTAAAATTAGGTGAATTATTTTAATAAATAAAAATTTGGAAGTTTTCGGACAAGATGAGCCCAAAAAAAGAGGCGAGCCTGTTTCTTCCGATTAATGATACTTTCATGAAAATACTTGGTTGTCCAAACGAAGTAGCGCTCAAAATACTTTGCTTTTCCAATAAACAATTTGTCATATTTCCCCAAACAGACCGAGTCAACCAATTTTCCAATAGGACAAGATTTTCATTGCGCCGACACATTTATCATGATTGTCTGTACGTTCGAACTCACCGATCGCGAGACAGTTACAAGTGGCATCAGATAAATTATCGACTCACCTGAAACAGACCAAAGAAAGGAGAAATTTATTTTTCATCTTGATTACAGCGATACGTGTATAGGACTACAAAAAGTATCCGGGTTTCTCGTCAATGAGAAATTATTGCCGACGTGACGAGTCTCACAGGAGATTGAAGGAAACAATTTTTATTGGGTTGCCCCCCCCCCCCCCCCGCCCTCCTTGACTCCTGTTCCCTGAGGAAACTCGCTAATTAAGAATTGCCTTGTCGGGAACGAGAAATATACGTGGCAACGTTATTAGCCTGTATACGAACGGGTGCAACTCATGATCGTCTGGCACTTCTAACGGTCCCGTTGCAATCCAGTTATAGAAGGGACGAGATGCGCGCGCAATAATCATCGTGAGATAATTACTCGATCCAATTCGAACCAACATAATTGTCAATTATACAAATGAAAAAAAAAAACATTGCCATGTTTTTCTATTTCCCAAGTACGTAGTTCATTTTTCCATAATACTGGATCAAAGAATTTTCTAGTAATTTTGATAATGAATTTTCGAAGAAATCTTTTTATTGTCTTAAAGAAAAGAAAAAGAAATTCATAATAGTTTCAAAAATGTTTCAGAGATAAAAATTTAAAGTTATACACAGAAAAATAAAAAATTGAGAATGAAACGAAAATAAAAGTGGAAATGAACACAAAGAAAAACTGTTTTTTTTTAAATATAAATAGCAAGTTTTAAAAATGAATTTAATTAGTACCACATAAAAATACATATTTTTTTTACGAAGAGATTTGTTTCTGAGTAAAATAATTAGATTTTATTAAAAAATAAAATAGAAAGAAATATATAATAAAAACAGAAGAAAAGAGATCGTGGATGAGGCGTCGTGTAAAACCCCAACGTGCCGGTTGCTCGAGCAGTGAAACATAGTATATTGATCGGCAGAGACACTGTGCGGCCGCGACGTTTCCACAAACTCCACGGCAGTGTCATCGATTTATTGCCCGCTCGCGGAATTAAGTCAAGCGAAGAGTCATAACGAAGGCGAATGCACGTATACGTTCGGAAATTCCAGACGCGATCGTTAATTGGAAACATTCGACGTACGGATTTTGACATTTGGGCTGGCACGGTTGGTTCGTACCGTACGTACTCGAGGCGCGATTATCCCGAGTGAAATGAAACTTGAGGCTCACGTGGTGGCGAATTGGAATCCCGTATGTACGGGTGCATGAATGATGAATTGAAAATGAAGAGAACCACGAGTGCGAGTAGCACAAATGAAGGCGAGTTGTCTAATAACATTCATAGATGGAGATACCACGCGGGTTCTTTAATATACAGGGTGTCCTGGGAGAAGCGTTGCAAGCTTATATCCGGAGAAATACGAATCAGAATGAAAAATGTTTCGGACAAAAGTTGATAGATTTGACGAGGGCAAAATATATATCAAAAGAAAACAAACTTTCTATTTGAAAATTCCAAAGTTGACCCTCGTACGAGGCCAAAGATTATAACCAATGTCAAATCGTCATTGTCAATTTTTTTCTCCCTCAAAACGAAGCAACTTTTATTTCAAATACTTTTTCCTGTGACTCTTATTTCTTTGGATATTTGATGATAACCGTTTATCCGAGACACCCTGTACGTAGCCTCGATATCGCGGTCTCTTCTGCCGATGTATGTATTTTAATTGGAGTACGAGCTATCGCATCCGACTGTCACGAACGTGCCTTTTCCCCTCGGTACATCGACAGATTCATTGCGGATATCGAACTCCTTCGTAGTGCGGTCGTTAACGAGGGCATCGAGTCCATCAGTAGTTGTATAAGCAAAAATATTCTGATACAGCGTGGTATTCGCCCCTCGGGAATTGAATACTTCTCTTTCAATTACGAATACCCGAAGGGCGGAATCTACCACGTGAAAAAGGAAATAAAAAACGAATAAAATAATACGACTTCTCGAAACAATAAAAAATAAGTGAATAAAAATATCGACATGCCCGGATTATATTTCGTCTTTCTTTTTTCTCCGTCTATCCGGCTTCATCTATCAACGTACTTGTCGCAAATTCACGCGGATTTGTGTTTCCGTGAGTCAGAGATGACAGTTCGAGGAACAGAAAAAAACGCAATGGGCGAGTGGGGAGTACATTGAAGGGGAGAGAAAAAAAGATCACTAGGAAAAAAGAGAAAGGAGAAATACTGGAGGAGGGAAACAAGAGAGAGAGAGAGAGAGAGAGAGATTGATCGATTGCTTGATTGATGACGTATATTACGACCTGGAACACTATAGGGCGCAAGATATATGTACGAACGAAATATAATAAAAATAAAGAGATTCTATAATTCAAAAAAATAGGGATAATATTTCCTAAGAACTGGAGAAGAAAAAAGGTCGGAACATAGGGAGAAAGAGAGAAAGAAAAAAGCGAGGAAGAAGAAAAAGAAAGGAGAAAAAAAAGGAATGAAGGAAAAGAGATAAATAAAATGACGGGGGTAAAAAAATAGGAGGAACAATAATGAGGGAGTGAGGAAAAAAGAGATAAAAAGAAAAAGAGAAAAAGCAGAAAAGAGAAAGAGTAGAAAATACAAAAAAAAGAGAAATAGGAAAAAGGAGAAGGAAGAAGAGTGGTAAGGGGAAAAAAGAAAAGGAGAGATAGAAAGAACGGAAGCAGAAGGAAAAGAGAAAGAGAGAGAGAGAGAAAAAGAGAAGGAGAGAGAGAGTTCCATTCACAATGTTCTTCTCTTCCCCAGCTTCTTCTCTTTCTCTCTCTCCCTCCTTTCCTCTTGGCTTGTTTGCTTTCGATCGAAAAAGCCCCAGGGATTTTTGCCTACATCCCGATGGAGCACACCTTCAACATCGCGGAAGAGTTGGACGAGCCATCCCCAATGTGGTGGCGTCGAAGTAGTTTCCATCTCCCGCCCTTTCTCTTTCTCTCTCTCTCTTATTCCGGCTTGCGAGAACAGCATAGGGAGAGAAAATGCATGTGGCGTCATCGTGACAGGCCTTTGGAAGTTTACCCTCGGGGGAGACGGCTTCATAGACCAACATCTATATATATATATATATATATATGCACATACATCCGTACATACATATACGAATATCGATACTTTCAACGCCTGAAAGGAATGTCTGGCTTCCACATAATATCGCAAATATTATCGTTTATGAGCCACCACTACTCCTCGTCCCTCGCCCGAACGACGCGAAAACCGATGAGGAACGCAAAAGACAGGATTGTGAAAAATATGTTTAATTAGGTAGTCGCGAGTTCAGTGTTGGAATAGGAAAAAAAAAAATTTCGCGGGTCCCAAAAATTCTTCGGAGATCGTTACACGCTGTGGTTAACCGCCATTCCCATGCGTCGATTCTGGATAATAAATTTGAGAAGCTACGGTACGGGTACAGTCAAAGTAAAAAATTAACTCATTTTAATATAAAAATGAAAAAAAAATTATATTATATTGAATTAGGTATAATATATCGTTTTAATTATACTATATTGAATTTTACAATTTGAATGAATATTTCAAAAAATCGTAATATTCTAACAAATCGAAAAAAAGGTATTTTATAATACGATTTTTTTTCGATTTGTTTAAACATATTGAACTGTTTAAGTGTCATCTGTGTGTTTCAACGATAAAGTGTCGGAATTCTAATATTCAAACGAATATTTAGAAAGATTCGGAATAATCAAATAATTAAAAACAAACAAAAAATCCGAATTTCCAACACGATTTTCAATCGATGTGTTCGATAATTTACATTAAAAAAAGTATTAATTTTAATTTAAGAAAACCGACCCTTTTTTTTCGTTCATATATTTGAATCGGTCTGTGTTTTTTCTTTTTCGCATTGGAGCTTTTCGATTTTTATTTTTGATGTTCAAACGACGTTCGGAATAACGCGATCGCGAGTCGACAAGCAAAAGTACGAAAGGTACAAGTTCAGTGACCAGCATCGACCCGATATCCGAGCCTTCATCTCTGTCGGATGAGAAACGGGGGGTTACGTTAAAATTTAAACAACTGTTCGAGACCGGATATATAAGATTGAGGGAAACGATGACTCGGAGACGACTCAAAGGAGTTTGCAATCATAACGGGGATCAAGAAAGTTTGAACCCACGGAGTCTTTCCATGGCCCTTGGATCATAATGGCTTATCGCTAGGAGTCTCGAGCACAGCGCATAACTATCGAGCTTTATGTGCCCCGCGTATAAAGAGGTCCCATCTATATCTATATATCTATATACGCGAAGAGCCGATAGCGAGCCATTAACAAACGTTCTACAACGCGAGGGCTTTTCACCTGGTCCACGCGACGGGAATAACGTTCCTCGCACAAGAATTACCCTCGGTTCTCTCTTCACCCTGAAAACCCTTCTACGTCCCTTTACTCGCGACAACCCACTCCCCCCCCCCTCCCCCTCTCTCATTCGTGCGAAAACGTTCAACTGTGCTTTGGATCAGTACGAGAGAACTACGAGGGAACTAGAATTCCTAAGGGTGATCCTGTTGGAGAAGTTTATCGAAGAAGCCAAATGCCAAGGTTCTATGATTATATATATATATACGAGGAGAGGGAGAAGAATACTCAACGATAAGGAGTTCTTTGATAAGCATATTGGTTGTGCCATTCTAAGCAAAACCCCTTTTTTTCAATCTTCTGCGACAAAAATTGACCAAGATATTCCGTGCTGAGCTCGATGCTGAGCTAACAGAGCACAGCAGCCGTTAACGATCGGTAATTCAACGTAATTCTTGAAAGAAGTTATTCCAGAGGTTAGGGGAATCAAACTCCTTCCCATCAAATAGAAGGACGGAGTAGTGAAGGAGTTATGATGGTTTTTAGGATTTTCGAAAATGTTTAGACTTGCTAACAAAAGCAATATTTTGAACAAATATTACTTCACTGCGAATGTTTAATTGGTACTTATGTGAAAGCTGACAAATGAATTATTACAGTAAATAAAAAAATATGCATGAATGGAATTCTCATAATCTTAGATGTAAAAAATCAGATTCTTCGAGCCCATTATTATAAGTGAAAAGTATCAAATCGTATTTTCGTTTTTCAAATCTAGAATTCGCTTGAAAAATTATATTTTACAAAAAACGTGAGAAATAAAGATGGAGAAGATTGAAAAGCGTCTCGCTCGCTGCTGCACACCCTGTATGTTTCCAAACCGAGACTTGGCGATCGTGAATCAGCCTGTACGAGCATAGCTCCGAGAATGACACAACCCGATAAAGCTGTGGTCCAAAGCGCTTTCCGGCACTCGGGGCGCGTATTTCGAATAAAACATCATTTGTGGTGTCGAGCTGCCTTTTTACAGCGGTTGCAGTGTATTTTCTAGACCATTTTCAGCTTTATCCCGTACCTAGATATATCCTAATGGGATAATGAACATTTATCGCGTTTACTACTGCATTGAATGTCGAGATTGAAGTTCATATCGTTGGATTGCTATAGGAATGATTTTTGTTTCTCTTTGGGCAGATTATTTTAAAAAAAACCGCCGGGCCATTTTTTAAGGGTGCCCGTCGCAGGAACACTGTTTTTGTCAAATTGTTTATCGCTCTTCTGAAGTATAAAGTTATCAATTTAACAAGTTCCGAAAATTAGGTGAAAAAAAAGTGAAAATTTCAGCACTTTATAAAAACAAATTTTTTAATACTATGATTTTTTCGATTTTTTACACTTCGTACATTTTTAGAATCTTTTCGAAATTCATATCATTACATTTTTTTTAACTCAACCTCGATTTACGTGCCATCGTAATAACCCTTTCAGCATATCCCAGGTGAACCAGTTTTTCAAGCGACCCATCGAACACACGACTACCTCTCAACCGCGGTATTTTTTCCTCTCCGAGAGTATCGCGTCCGCATCGTATCCGATTTCTGT
>JAPYZJ010002717.1:0-19397 GCA_030522765.1 Ophioninae sp. B BG-2022a | reverse complement strand
AAAAAAAAAAAAACCAAAACCAAAACCAAAACCAAACAAAACGATAAACGAATAACGATAATAACACGAACGACTACAATAATAACAAGTATAAACAACGATATCTTGAAACCACATTTTATTGCCAATGTTTAATGCGTATTGTTTGTGCCTTGCCT
This sequence comes from Ophioninae sp. B BG-2022a, assembly GCA_030522765.1. NCBI lineage: Eukaryota > Metazoa > Arthropoda > Insecta > Hymenoptera > Ichneumonidae > Ophioninae sp. B BG-2022a. The sequence goes on along the minus strand of JAPYZJ010002717.1, from coordinate 19,239 downwards.
AATGATTTTGAAAATCTCATCGTCATCGTATTCGTATCGTATCATTGCGTTCTTGTTTTATCATTCATCACTCATTAGAGTTTGGAAATTTTTGATGCTTTGAAACTCAAAAAAAAAAAAAAAATTACGTACATCGGCAACGCGAAGGGAAAAAAATTCGTTCGGTCCTAAAAAAAAAAGGTGAAAATAAAAACTTGTACGAGCGTTGTCGTTTTTCTCTCCAGGAGGAAAGTTTCAACGATTATATCGGGTCGAACCCTTCGACCTTCGTTGTAAAACAACTTTTCGCTAGGCAATCGCGTTGAGGGAAAAACATTAAAGGCAAGAGGTAACGAACAATTGAAATAATAACTGTGAGAAGGAAAAGTCTACGATCGAAGTGTCAGGGTGAAAATCCTTCGTGCGTGAGTTTTTCGTCATCGCACACTTTTTGCACCGTTCTTTGCGTGTGTATTAGCGAAACAAAAAAAGTGTATTTTCTTTTGAAAAAAGTCGGCGCCTATGTCTCACAGCGACCCGCCTTGGAGGAAAAAGTGGGAAAAGTGTGAAACGCACCGGCTATAGTCGAGCTCCAATTCCTTCTATTTCCCCCTCCCACAAGTGTTCTCCCCTCTTCGTTTTGTGCTTTGAGCATTTTTTTTTTAATTCGATGTTATTCATTTTTTCCTCGTCGATATCATTTTTATCGAAATTGGCCATTGAAAATTCATGGTCGAACGAACAATCCTTTCGAGATACTCTTATCACGAAACAACATCGCGGGTACAATAATTATACAGGAATTGAAAATAGCGATCGAAACTGGAATCGAAAAAAAAAAAAGAAAAAACAAAAAATTAACTTCCGGTTGGTTTGATCGCAAATGAAAAAGTTACTAGACTTCGAGGCTTTGGAAATAGACATTTTGGCACACTCGAGCCAATCCAACGAGTGCAACAAATTTAGCTGAGAAAAATGCTAAAAAAAAATCGAACAATTGACAAAAGTACGAAAAATGATCTTCCGGTTGATTTGATCGGGAAACCGAGGGACTGCTTTCGAAATCCACATTTTGGTACACGAGCCAATACCTTGCGAAAATAACTGAGAAAAGTTCGAAAAATTATCACGCAGGTAATCTTCTTTTTTTTTTTTTGTAATCGCGACAGATACCGCGGCTCGCTCACTCGATCCGTCCCACCCGCCTCGCATCATTTGTGTTTACTGCTAATTCGGTAAAGCAAAATTTCTTACGTTTCCTCATCGAAGAAAAATTTGCGTGTGTTCAATCAGGTTCGCCGATATGGAAGCCGAGGGAGTTACCTTCGCTTGGGGAGGCCACGACGTTGCCGCGAAAGGGTAAGTCCGCCGGTGAATTTGCGGATATGAGCTCGGCCCACAGCGCCTCCCGAAAGTCTCTCATAGAAATCAATAATTGTGCTCAACAATCTAATTTTAATAATCACGTTTAAGTTTCAATTTTTATTCGTATTATTAAAACGAAACAAAACACTACAAAACGAGAACTACGAAGAAAGAAAAGAATTAAAAAAAAAAAAACAGACATAATATTAACGATATTGATATTAATACCAATAATAATAATATTAATAAAATTAACAACAACAATAATAACACTGATAATTAACTTCCGGAGGACGATAGGACGCGAAAAAACGTCAGACAATATACATGAGAATGCAAATGAAAAGAATTGGAAATGTAAAAAACGAAAGAAACGTCAAATGCGAGAAACGAGAATGCAGGAAAATAGAGGAAAAAAATTAACGGTGAAATCCGAAGAAAAAAAAAGAAAACAATACGAGAACACGAAGAAATCGTTTGAAAATCGGATACGTTGTAACGAAGGTCAAATAAGTTTCATCACCGAGATAGTGTATAAACGACTTTCCTATATTCGATTATACTGATGTGTAAACAATATCGATATATCGATTGCGAGCTCTGCTACTGTCCTGGCTGATTCCATCGAAAAGAGAGTCTCTCTTCCAAATATCGAATTACTAAAGGAAAAAAGTAATACCCGAAGAACTAATATTCCGAGTGAAACTCAACTCTCTTTGTACAATTTTTTTTTTTCATTTCTCAATCTTTCCTTCAGTCTTCTTCTTCTGGCTCGCGTTGTTGAAACTGGATGAGGATTAAAATATGTCAGGCTAGGGAAAAATCACTAGTATGCGCGATACACATTTTTCACGAACTCAAAACAATTCACAGAACGGATAAGTGTTGAATTTTAAAAATCGAACCCAAACAAACCCAAATAAACCCGAACTCGGCTCAAAAATTCTATTCAAAAAATTCATCATTTTGTTCGACTGATTAACCCTCAACGAAGCGGAAAATTTAAACGCAATTTGAATTATCGGAGAATTTGAAATTTTCGAATTTACAATTTTCGAAACTTGATTTATCATGCGAAATTGAACCTTTAAAAATTAAAAACTTGGAACTTGAATCATTAATAGGTTTTAGGAAGAAGAGAAGGAAAAAATCGTACAAAAAAAATACATCCACACACGTACACGCGAACACGAGTTACATAATTAAATAAAAAATATATATTCCGAACGAGCATGAAAACGAGTGTTTCCTGTGAATTCTTCTTTGCAGAATTCGAGCCCGTAGAAAATTGAGCAGATGAAAAAAAAGTACACAAATCCTGACACAAACGAGCCCAAAGATCGAAAATACTAAAAAAAAAAAAAGATTTTCAACTGAACTCCCAAGGTGCAACGAGTTTGAGATCAAACATTGTGAAATCCGAGTCTATTCGACGGCATAGCTAATTTATTTTTAACATTACTCAAAATATACGAGTCAATAGACTCGGATCTCAGAATTTTTGAGAATAAAACCCCAAACTCGTAAAACCTAATCCCAAAATAATTATACTTTTCATTTTCGATTTCATTTTTCCATAAACGCGATTAATTTGCCGATGAAGAATCGAGAACGAAGGAAGAGCGAGTCAATGAAGGAAAAACGAAAAAAATATTCGCCAGTGACAAAAAAAAAGCACGCGGGTAACACAGTCGAACGAATAGAGTGAAAAAAAGTGAGAGGAGGGAAGAAAAAAAAAAGAACGGTAAAACGAGAAAAAACATGGACGTGGAAGAAACAAAAAAGAAACACACAAAAATAAAACTAACGATATCCGATGTGTAACGCTGTTATAATTGGTACATTAATTAAACGATATCGAGGGATTAATTCGTGTAAATTAGAAGAGACGACAGAAAGTATCCATATAGATGAATACCTACCATCAGAAGAAGCAAAAGAAAAAAAAAAAGTTTAAAAAATAAATAAACAAAAAAATACATACATACGTGAACGCGAGTATACGTGTCCGTGCGTTTTCGTAAACCTGCGAACGCGTGTACGCCGAGCACGAATATAAAGATTACTATATTATACGTATATTCAAAGTAAAGAATGATGTTAATTAGATCGTCGCGCGCGGCACACTCCTCGCTGAGACAAAAACGATTTTTTTTTTTTTTTCATTGCCAAGCGAATATCGACAAGCCAAAGCTTCGCTTTTGGCTTTGTTGCTCAAATATCCTTCCGTTACTTTATTCTCATTTTATACTGAATCATGCTCGTTTCAGCAAAAACCAAAATCCTCGATTCGAAAGAAAAAAAAAAAAGTACCGAGTCCAATGTGACGATAGTACTCGAGTGGAAGAAACGATGATGTTTTTTTTTCACACGATATCTGCTCGTCGATCGGCTCTGGATAATCATTTTATTATCGATAAGGCGTAATTTAATGTTTTTTTTTTTTAATTTTCTGTTGTCGAGTCGAGTATCATCGTCAGTTGCACCTGCGCGAAATCCCCAGGCTCTTATCTCTCCCTCTCTCTCTCTCTCTTTCTTTCTCATCCTCTCTTGTGCAAAAATCCTCGAAAAATCGATTTTTGCTAATCGAATCATTCGAATTTGACAGTCTCGTATTTTTGACCATTGACAATTGTAAAATCGTAGAGAGAAACAAATGTACACCCTTTTATTGTAAAATTCATAACGGGGACGTCGCAGCTCGTTCATAAGCGCCGACTTTACAAATATGCAAACAGCAAACGTTCACTCGAAACTCACAGGCTTCCTAATTTTTTTTTTTTTGTTTTTTTTTCTTTTCCCTCGAATTAGCCTGTTACTTCGTATTAACGTAGTTGCAACAAATTTTGTTTTTTTTTTTCATGTTTTTTTTTTACTTAGAAATGAAACGCTCGAGCATGCGGTTATCACGATTTTATCGTTGCTGTAATCTTCTTTGAAATATTTTGCCTCTGTGTGTTGGGCGATTTGAAATGAAAATAATAAAGAGCATTCGAATTGTCGACGCGTCGTATTAGCGTGCGAGACCAATAAACGAAATGTTTGTATACATATATGTATAAACATTTCGTTATATATATATATTTATATATATATGATTAATCGATGCACTCTTTTAACGGGTAAACGTACCGCTCATTTGCATTAAATAAAGTTATATAATGTAATGTACGAAAAACCATAGTTTTCGAGAAATGAAAAATTCAATTTTTTTTAAAGCTCGCTTTTGAAATTGGTTAGAAATTTTTTAAGCAATGTCAAGCTTACAAAGCGTTTCTTAAAGGATGTAAAAAATAACCTTGCCAATTAATCGAAGCTTTGAATCAATTAAAGAAAATCTTTTCATGAAAATGTTTATCAACTCGAAATATTGCTTAATTATTTAAAAATCTCATATTTTTTTGCACGTACATTCGTATACTTTTATAAAAGCGAATGAGGAATTTAATGGAATCATTTTCACGCAACGTTTTTTCGTATATATTTTTAGACACTTGTTGTTTTTGTAAATAAAGCTCTGTTTCATTTTTTTTCCATTGTAGTTTGTGATTTTACAAGCGTTACGTAACAATAGCAAGAGTTTGAAATTTGATTGGTGTCTCTAATGAGTTTTCGATTGATCAACAGTAAGATCGATGTTTTTTAACTTGTCAAATGAGTTTTCGAAAAAATGAAAAACGAAAGATTAAATCTTTAACCCTTTAACGTTTATAAGGATCTAGATGAGATAGAAAGATTTGGTTTTCGGATTTGGTTTCGGATAAAATGCCTAAAATAAAAATTAATATATAATAATATAATATAATACCAAAACAGAAATAAACGTCATGATGTTACGTTAGTGTTTTCAGGTCGAAAAATAAAATTGCAAATAGAAATTTTTTTTTATTGGTTTTTATTTGTGGGAAAAAAATATTCCCTCTAACTGCAAAAGGGTTAATTATTCGAAAACTATTCGTTTCCGTGTACTATATTACGTGACTCGATATACTGGAAACGAGCTCTACTTTTGTCACCCAGAAAGAACGTATCGAAATTCCAAACACCCTGTGTATATATTACATAAGCTTGTAGGAACGCATCTCACATAATCGACGAGTCGATGATCGATATCGTGCAGTTCGATCGACGACTCGTTCTTCCCCCTTTTTATTATCGAGTAGCACTCAATAAAAAGTAAACTTGCGATGTTATGGAGATTGGAATTGTTAACGCGTATGCTTCGAACGAGCATAAATATATAGACGACTTGCCTGCTCTTGTGTTACGTGGACATTTGTCTTTTTATTCTCCAGTTTTGAAACGATCCTTTTTTTTAAAATCGGTTTTAGCGTTGTTGAAAGCGAAAAATTAATATTAAACCAAGCACTCTTAAAATACCCCTCGTAACAAAAAGTAGTAAAAACGTAAAATTGTATCGGTGCGTGCAACATTGTAATGACGAGATAAAAAAAAAAAGTGTCATGGAACGTTCCAGAATTTGCGATTTACGATTCATCAGTATCGTCGAATCATCTGTTTGTATAATTTTTCAAAGTATAATTATTCGAGATGAAAGTCTCGATTCAATCTCGAACAAGATTGATAACAAATTCCGAACATTTTTACTTGCGAGTTAAAAAAAAATTTTTTTCAGCGAATTTCGTGAATCCAAAAGTTGTAAAAATTTCTGAGATTTTTTTTTTTTGTTTACTTTGATTTTTCATCGTAGGCTGTATTTATGAAAAAACGGGAGATCGCACGATTATCGAAAATTTAAACGATTGCCGCGCGAACAATGTTAGCTTGTACAAATTCAATTGTTATCAGGAGAATGCGTCACGATAACGACGATCGATCTCTATCCACGTGTTCGCCGTTATCGTTCTTCGATTTACACAGGTGTGAATGATTTCCTTTTTTTTTCTATTTTTTAAAAATATTTTTTTGTTTTTTCTTTTGTTCATTCGTAAGACAAGTATCGGCAACTTCACGATTTCCATTCACTCACGAGACTCGAAAAACGCCAATCTCGAAAAATACTTCGTTTCAGTATTACGCCGAAAAATCTTTGATTCTGTGTTGATTGTTTCGATAGAATAGTTAACGTAAACTTTTTTCAACGGATTGTAACGTTTTCCTTTTTTTCTATGAATAAAAATGAAAATTGGAGTCTTACTCCGTTGTGTACTTTTGCTTCGAACGATCGATTTTCCATTGTGAAAAAAATTAATAACGCTACGAATCATCGTTTTTTCAAAATTACGTATTCGATAAGTTCGCGATAAAAAAATTCAAAATTTCAATGAAATATTTTATATTTGGGAAAAGCGAAGCGTGCTTTTTTCAATTGTCATGGATATCTCAATAAAATTACATTGAGACTAATTTAAACAAATTAATTTTTGTTTTTTTACGTAAAATTCGGAAATTGTTCGGATTTCGAGTTTTACACGACTAATCGTACGGGAATGTAAAAGAGAGTATCGTAGGTTGTGACACGAGTAATATCATTGCGATATGGTGAGAAAGAGAGAGAGAGAGAGAGAGAAAACAGATTAACAAACTGCGAAAATTTGTTTTATATCATCGACCAACTTCCCATCCGCAAAATCCAAAGTGCGAGTCCGATACACGAAATTTTGAAAATTCCGTAACAACCGATAAAAAAAATGTCGGTACGATCGAATTAATAATCCTCGCTCGCAGCGAATCGTGTATAACGGAATTGTTATCTGTTTCTCTATGTCGAGTGCGGACGAAAAAATACATAATCCGAGAGCCTGACATTTCTAACGCGGAGAAGCATTCGTACAAAAAAAAAAAAAAACAGAAATGAAACGATAAAAACATATGTATGATTTAAGGTCGAAGCTCCGAGAGCGTTCGCGCGCGTCGAGACAGACGACGAATAATTCATTAAAAAAAAAAAAAAGGAAAAGATAAAACCATTCAATATTAAGCAAAGTATATCTAATTAAGATATCGGTTAAGGTCTGACAGCGAAAAAAAAAATAAATTATAAAAAAATTAAATACCTACTTATTAATGCAAGTATATATATATATATATATGTGTGTGTGTATGTATGCGTGTATATATAAATATATGTGTGTGCGTATGTATACATATATTTATATATATATGCGAGTGACGCACATAAATATTATACGGAGGACTTTTTGTTGCTGGAATCATTGTATTATCTAATATATAAATTTTATTGTATAAATTCTGTTGAGGTGCACGTCCTCCGATCGAGAGAGTCTTATTTATTTATTTTCCTCTTCTCGTATCTTTTCGCGCGAGAAACAAGTAAAAATCGAATATTTACGAATTGAGCATTTATCAGTCATTTTAAATCGTCACGGATTTTCCGTAGTGGAGAACACGCGAAACGAGATAAAAAAATAAACGCTGAAACAAAAAAAGCGCGATTGAGAAAATCTTTTTTTTTTAATTTTTATCGAGATTCTCTTCGAACGACGATCGTCCTCCATCTCGCACCCTCGCTCGTTATTCCTCCGCCGATATTCAAATTGGTAAACGTCCAAAGTTCCCAACGACGCTTTCATTCGATTCGTGTATTATCGATGTCGTTTTTTTTTTTTTAATGGGATTCGGGTACCCCGGTGATTCATTTCCGGTTGATTGAAAGATACACGAAAATTCTCTTTCTTAATGTTACTCCGATCGAAGCTTTAGTAGCGAAGAAATATTCAGCTTCGACATCCCTCGCCAAAATTTGACTTTTTTTCTTCCTTTTCGAAAAATTAAAAGTACGATCTCGTATTTCGCTTTTTTTTTGGGTTTGTTTGGGTTTGTTTCGTTTCGTACGTCGCGGACACTTAATCACCTGATTCACGTTTATTTATCCAAAAATCTCGTAAATTTTTTCGCGACTGGAAAAAGAGAGTTCCGACTCGCGAAGGGTAACGATTCGTTAAACGTACAGATGCAGAACATACCTGCTGGAAAAAAAATGAAAATAATAAAAATCGAAGAAGTGGGATAAAACAGTAAAATCTGACGAGGGAGGGGGAAGAGGCAAAGAGAGAAGAAAAAAAAGTAAAACAGGAATTTGTGAAACGAAACCCTCTCGATTCGAGGCGTCCCGAAATATAGTTGGCCTAGCAAACGAGTATCATGTGTTTTCGCCCCCGGTTGCCAAATGGATTATTGAATTATCGTCTATTCTCGAGATTATTGTAACGTCCACGAGAGTCGATTGGACGAATGGCGTACGAAGAGGAAAACAAAAAAAAAAAGAAAAAGAAAACGTAAAAAAAAAATTTTATTGAATATATTACGAACTTTTATGAGTACCGTTGAGAAGCGGAGGTGTAATTGACGACGAGAGTGATGGGATTTTCAGAACGATACGAACGACAACGACGATCGTCGAAAACCGGAAGCGCTGAGTCTTAATGACGAAACAAAGAGAAAAGATAATTAAATGATGGATAAGAGACAATTACGAGTCGAATCGTTATTACATTAGAATTATAATAGATTGGATTAGAGAGGGTAAAAGACACTCATGGACACACAGAACACACACATATACATACACCGATACACATACTCGTACGAGAGAGTACTACGTGTGCGAGATAAGAGAGATTTAATAACTTAAAAAAAAAAAAGAATCCGATTGAAAACAAAAACCCGTCTTTTTTTAACAAAAAAAAAAAATGATCTTCCTTTCGTTTTTGGCACAATCCGTTAACTGGTAAGCCAAAAAAAAAAACGCATAGTGTATCATACGATTAAAACGGTAATGAAGGGAAAAAAAAAAAGATGAAAGCGATCGAGAGATATAATACGAGTACCAAGATGAATTTGTCGTTTACGTTTCTTCACCTTTGTATGTATAGCAAACGAATGAATATATTTATTGCGAGTACATAGTATATTATTGGCGATTACTAATATATATTATTACTCTGTATAATCATTGTTACATTGTTCCTCGGTTTACCACGCGCACGGTGAAAACAAAGATAAAACATGGAAACAAGGAAAAAAAAAAAAGTAAAGCGATTTACGAAAGATCCATTTGTACAATCATTGCGTCATTAAAATATGATTATTCATTATGGAAATTGACTTCTTTTATTTATATTTCCAACCCCTGACAGAAATTCATTTCTTCCACTTCCCGATCTGAGAAATGTGAAAATTGTTTTGTTTGAAATACAGAATAATTTAATAATTCAGATAATAGCGGAAAAGACAGGTTTATGGGAACCCATGAATGTTAACATCCTTTTGAAAAAAATTTAATAGAAACGCTGTACATAGGGAGTCCAGAAGGAATCTACATTTCAACCTGATTCGATTCTGCAATTATCTGCGATCTCACTTTGACATTTCTTACGACGTTGAATCGCGTGGTAATCATTTTGTTTGGTGTTTGGGTTTGTCGTCAAAGCCAAAAAATGCAAACGCAACAAAACCCATTCAATTTTAATGCAATCAGTAAATTAGATTTCAATAAAGAATACCAGAGTGTAATTTCCACAATCAAGGCATAATTCTTTACAGAAGGAATCTAATACAAAAAATTGTTGGATTCTGTTCAATAATTACGAACGATTATAAAAATTCAATTGCGTTCCTATAATTATGTTAATTTGTTACAATGCTCAACTATTGATTTTTCATAATTCAGTATTTTTAGAAAAAATTGAAAATTTCTCTTTCGTCAAGTTAATGCAGAAAATAAGAAATTGTTAGCAATAATGTTTGCTCACGAGGATCGAAGAGACTTTTTTTTTCAACCGTCACGAGTAAATGGTTTTTCTAGTGACTTATTTTGACAGAATTTATCACTCGGTATTTTCAACTATTTATTATTCACAATTCAATATTTTTAGAAAAAAATGAAAATTCCTCTTTCGTCAAGTTAATGCGGAGAATAAGAAATTTTTAGCAATAATGTTTGCTCACGAGGATCGAAGAGACTTTTTTTTTTCAACCGTCACGAGTAAATGGTTTTTTTAGTGACTTATTTTGACAGAATTTATCACTCGGTATTTTCAACTATTTATTATTCATAATTCAGTATTTTTAGAAAATAATGAAAATTTCTCTTTCGTCAAGTTAATACGGGGAATAAGACATTTTTAGCAATAATGTTTGCTCACGAGGATCGAATACTTCTTTTTACCGGTTTTGGTATTGGATAATATATACAAAATGATGTGCATAGAATACTTCTATACCTGATAGATGGCTTCGATCGAAAAACCCTACAGAATGTAGGACACATCTTATTTTTTTATCGCTTTATTTTCCGGTCGTTGTCATTCCTATTTTCACGAAATCGTCGATACTTATGGGTCACAATGATACGAAATGCCGCGATATTCGTCGGCTATCAAAACGAACGATTTCAAAGAGTCGATAAGAATATCGTTCGTATTGTTATCAGTGAACCTCGAATTCTACACCAGGCCGACGGAAACCGACGCAGCAGCGTGTCGTCACTTTTACCGTCTTCATTCAATCGTGACGGATCTTCGAAAACCAAAAAAAAATCGTAATGCAAAATTAAAAGTTTTTTTTTATTTCTCCAATCGTACATTAGGACGATTGCGTTTTTCTGTGATCGAAAAATACGAAAAAAAAATTAAACAAGTGAGTCGAAATAAGTCCATTTTGAACTTTGTACCTGTTTCTTTCAAGTGCTTTCGTAAAAAATGTTTTTTTTTTCAACCGTCGCGAGTAAATGGTTTTTCTAGTGATTTATTTTGACAGAATTTGTCACGCGGTATTTTTTGAAAAGAAAGTTTTCTTTTTTCGAAAAATTCCGGAAGTTTGATTCTCACGCGATATTATTTGGTCGTTCAGGATGGAAAAATACGTGTTTGTCATTCTCAACGTCCTTACGTGCTTCGTCTCTGTTCACGGAAATCTAAATTGCGTATGGTACGGCGAGTGTGGAAATGAAAACGGTTTTAAGCAACCGTGTGCAGTGGACCATCCGCCTGTTGCACTCATTGACGAAGGCGCGCAAATCGTACTTCGTAAAAGATGTCCACATTTATTTACGGATCCAAGTGAGTTTTTATCTCCTCTCAGAATTCGAATATCGATTCCCATTTTTTGAGTCAGTTCGTGCCAAATTTCACGAGGACATTGGTTTCATTTAGAATATAAAATAAAACACCAGTCGTACGAAAGTTTTTTTTTTACAAGTTCGTAAACTACTTTTTTACAAGTTCGAATTTAAAAGTTTCGACTTTTTTCGAAAACACTTTTTTACAAGTTCGAATTTAAAAGTTTCGACTTTTTTCCAAAACACTTTTTTACAAGTTCGAATTCAAAAGGAAATACGATTCAAGTCAATTTCAAGAATATTTGAAAAGTATTTAAAAATCTAATTTATATATTTCTTCAGATAACACAGCGCCAAATGTATGCTGCGACGCGAATCAAATATTCACGATGGACAGTAGTTTGGTTAAAGCCGAGGGTGTATTCGGCAGATGTCAGAGTTGCTCGAAAAATCTATTTCGTTCGATCTGCGATTTCACCTGCTCGCCGGATCACGCGAGATATCTAAAACCAACGAAATTCGCCACCGATGACGTAACTATGAAGGAGTACGTAACGTACACGCAGGTCAGAAAAATGTTCGAAACGCCAAAAAAAAAAAGTTTCTATTTACGTAACACCTCTGCCTAAACTCGAAGTTCAAAAATATTGACATAAGTGCATTAGGTTTTTACGCCGAATACGTGCATAGTTTTGCTCGATTTATGTTTTTTTTTAGAAGCATCAATAAATATTGTATTTACTATTTTTTAAAAAAACGAATGTATAAATTGACCATTATCGTAATTAAGTGATTTAACTGATGATTTGATGAACGGAATTATTTTTAAAAAAATATTTTGAAAAAATAAGTTGCACGATTAAAATGTTATTTGCATGTTTATTTATAAATACATTAACAAAATTGCATATCCCATTTGATAAAAAATACTTCTAATTTTTAAGTTTTGAGGTCGAAATTAATTTCGACTATCCAGTTGATGCGAAACAGTAAAAATCAAGTTTTTTCTTGACAGTTGTATTTTAGTAATGAAAAAAAAAAGAATTTTGTTTTGTTTATTTTTTTGTTTCGTATGGCTTCATTTTTTACGATTTTCATCAAACAATAAAATGTGAGAATGAAAATTTAGATTTTCAAGCAAACAAATTTCAGTAATTTGTTACGAGCCAACGAATGTAAAAAAAAAAACACTTGTTTACAGGATATAAACCACTCTAAATTTTACTCGAGATTTCAACGTCGTACAGCATTGAATCCTTGCTTTCTTCCCATTTATTTAATCGCTTATTATTTGTAGCGGGTCACAATGTTTTTGCAAGTGAAAGCTTTTTTAGGTATACATATCAAAAGAATACACACACGCGACCCACGAATCATGCAAGCGTGTTGTTCACCCGATGAGTGGAAATATGGCAATCGATATTGCTTGCGGAGGTGACACAGGAAATAAATGCACACCAGAACGGTAATATATACAGCTAATTAAAAATTCTTGAAAATTCTACTCAAACTTTCTAAATAATTAAAAATTTCTTGAAAATTCTACTCAAACTTTGTAACTAATTAAAAATTTCTTGAAAATTCTCCTCAAACTTTCTAAATCATTAAAAATTTCTTGAAAATTCTACTCAAACTTTCTAACTAATTAAAAATTTCTTGAAAATTCTACTCAAACTTTCTAACTAATTAAAAATTTCTTGAAAATTCTGCTCAAACTTTCTAACTAATTAAACAATTTTTGAAAATTCTACTCAAACTTTCTGACTAATTAAAAATTTCTTGAAAATTCTACTCACACTTTCTAACTAATTAAAATTTTTTTGAAAATTCTACTCAAACTTTCTAACTACTCAAAAATTTCTTGAAAATTCTACTCAAACTTTTTCGAATTTTATCACCGAAACAACATAATTTTATTATTGTTGAAAGTACTAGATATTTGCTCTGCAGTACGAAAATTGTTGCTCTTTTTTGCAGATGGTTCAATTATTTAGGAAACTCATCGATCAACGATATGGTGCCGTTCGATATGGAGTACGTTTACGAAAAAAAAAATGCCCTGACACCGGGTCCACCATTGAATCCTCCAACGAAACTTTGCAGCGAAGCGTACGATGTAAGTTATTTATTTTTATTAGCTTCGTTACTGGATTGATAAAATAATAAAAAATCGTCTGCTTGACTAGAGCGGATTGCGAAACTTATAAAGTATTTGAGAGCAGGCCCTGAAAGAAATACACACAAATCGTGATTAAATCGTGATGCTTGATTATTAATAATTCGCCTAGTTGCTTTTTTATGTAATGTTAGTATTATCTTCCATGCAAGCTGATACTTTCGAAAACCTATTTCGACGTTTAAAATAACAAAATTTTCCGCTCGCCAATTTTTCATGTCCAATTTTCGTGTTGTATTATTCACATTTTTGTTTATCATAATTTTATACATAGAAAAAATATTGTTTTCTATTCTTTCATTAATAACTTTATTTTATATTCTTTAACTAATTTTTAAATTATTTTAATATCATTAATCTAATTTAATAAGATTTTTTTTAATAATTTCAAAATAATATTTTTCTATTTTTTGCTATTCCCTATATATCTTTTTCACTTTTTCCCTATATATCTTGTTCACATTGGAATCCTGGTTGAAAAAAAATTGCTCTACATTCTTTTAACGAGCTTTACGTCAGAAAATTCAAATCGTGCGTTTGATTTACAAAAAAAAAAAATTCGACAGAACTCTTCATCAGTCTGCAGTTGCGTCGATTGTCCAGATTCATGCTCTTCGGTGACGTGGGAAATAAGTAGCCCAGATTTCATGATTTGGGGTACAAGTGGATACGGTATTATAATAGGATTCGTTATCATTTTTATCAGCTCCTTCTGGAGTTTCGTTCTCGTCTGTTGCCGAAGACGAAAAGCTCGTAAGACGATATAATCACGCAAGTATTCACTATCCATTCGTGAATAAAGAGTGTATTTTTTAATCGTGCAATTGTTGAACAGGGAAAGACAAAATTAAGCTGACGAACGGACTTCCGCCACGCGAGACGGAAAAGCGTTTCACCACAATTAGCGAAAGATTTTTCGCAGCCTGGGGACGCGGTAATTATCGAAAATTTGCTAGCAAAGAAATTAAAGTAATTCGATAACCAAATAAATCCATCGAAAACTTTCGAAATTTTACTCCGAAACGATTGGACCGGATGACTCGAAATTTTCGAACTCAACGTCTCATCACCAAAAAAAAAAAGGATCAAAGACTCTAAAATAAAATAAAAAATTAGCTAGGATAAAATAGGATAAAAAAAAGAGCTGAAAAAAATTCTAAAAGCTATCAAATTAATATTGAATTATTTCGATGATTTTGTCGATCTATTAAATATCGCTAAACAAGGCACTGAGTAAAAAAATGTTTAAGCTATCATTTTGCCTTGATGAACTTTCGCATACAGTAAATTGACTATTCCATTTTTGATTTTTTTTTTTTCAGCATTCGCCAAGCATCCTATAATAGTTTTATTCACTCTGTCGTATGTTGTGATCGGTTTGAACATCGGTGTCGCTTTTCTCAAAGTAACCGTTAACCCAATCGAAATATGGGCATCACCGACCAGTCGTTCGAGAATGGAGAAGGATTATTTCGACAGTCATTTTCAACCGTTTTATCGAACCCAACAAATTTACATTAAATCCAAAGGTCTCGATATGGTAAGTCGATAAATCTATGAAAATTCTTCAAGTGAGTTGACTCACCGAACGTTTCAGCATCATTTCGAAAATGTAATTCATCATAGATCCATCATAAAACTGCCATTGGAACCCTCGAGTTTGGTCCTGTATTTCACAAAGACTTTTTGTACGCAGTCTACGATCTGCAAGAAAGAATAATGCAGGTAAATAGTGTACATATTTCTCGCAACAATTTTTCGCTGTTTAATAAACCATATAAATTTCCCTAGAACCCGAGAATTTCCCAAAAACAAAAGTGTAAATTACACAAAAGTGATTAAAAAGAAGTTCGATTTTTTTCTATAATTACACATTTAGTAAAAATATATATAGTGAAATGAATAATGTCAAAAGAGTTTGTTCGGAAAATAATTTTGAATATAATTATTAATTGTTTTTATATCACGAAAATTACAATTTGAGAAATTTTTGAATTGCTCAAATTGAAGAAATTTCTCAAGAAATTTTTGGAAATTTCTGTATTCAGATTGGACAGGACACCGACGAAGGCTTAGAGAAAATTTGCTACGCTCCGGTACAGAGCGAATTCACTGGACCTGTTACACTGTCGCTTTGCACCGTTCAAAGTGTATGGGGATACTTTCAAAACGACTTGACAATTTTCGACAGAACGCGAAATGACACTGGATACGAGGAAAATTATCTGGACCATCTATATCTCTGCGTACAGTTAGTAGATTTATTTTCACGTTGTTCTGTTTAGTTTATTGGATTTTATTTAACTTTATATCGTTACATTTTTTTCAAATTTTTAATCTTGACGAAAGTATATATTTTTATTAAATTGAAGTTCAAAAGTAATGTCTACGTAAATTTTAGTTAAAGTTAGTTTTTTTTCGTTAGTTTTAGTTAGTTTTAGTTTAGTTAAACAAAATAATATTTTTCGAGATGAACTTCACAATGATAATTAGAAAAAATCAAATGTCGTAAAAATGATAACGAAAACAACTAGAATAATAATTATCATCATCTTCATATAAACGGCTCTTCAATGATTTATTTAAAAGTATTCTAGTAAAGATTTAAGAACGTTTTTTTTACAACGTAATTTTTTGTCAGTATTTTTTTCATGGATT
Source organism: Ophioninae sp. B BG-2022a (assembly GCA_030522765.1). NCBI lineage: Eukaryota > Metazoa > Arthropoda > Insecta > Hymenoptera > Ichneumonidae > Ophioninae sp. B BG-2022a. The sequence goes on along the minus strand of JAPYZJ010002717.1, from coordinate 3,019 downwards.
CACGACAAAATAATTACCAGGATAAATTACTAGGCTATTAAACGTTTAGGCAAAATTACTAGAAAATAAATAGGCCAAATGGCTACGATAAAAAAAAATGCTATTTCAAGGAACGCTTATCACCCAGACTGTCTATCCCAGTACAAGGGTCCTGTTATACCGGATATCGCTGTCGGAGGATATCTGCGGGAAGGACAAAAAACCGTGGAAGCATCCGACTATATAAATGCCACAGGTCTGGTGCTTTCGTTCTTAGTGAGAAATTCTCTCAACGAGGCCGAAACCAAGCCAATGCTTAATTGGGAAAAAAAGTACGAAAAAGGAATTATTTTTGCAGTGTATTAATGCTTTTTTTAATGAAAAAAAAAAAAAAAAAAAAAAAGAATGCGCTTGGATTATTTATCTTTTTTCACAGAAATATAAATCGCCATTCACGAATAATCCTGGCTATCTCAGTACTCGCTCTCTCGAGTGGAATTTCTGCCAAAATTGATTTTTAACAATTTATTTTCAAAAAAATTCAAAATTTCGATCCGAAAAAAATTTAGCGGATTGACTGAATTTTATTTAAAAAAAAATGTTAATATCGTGATTCTGAATGGGAGGACAATGACCTTTTGGTTTTCTTCAGGTATATAGAATTCATGAAGAATTGGAACGAAAACGATAGACCGGACTTTATGGACATTGCGTTCAGTGCGGAAAGATCGATAGAGGATGAATTAAAAAGAACTTCTCAAGCTGAAGTGAAAACAATGATCATCAGTTATGCCGTTATGTTCGTTTACATTGCGTTTGCCCTTGGAAAATTCAAGAACTCTTCGGAATGTTTCGTGAGTTTTGAATAATCGATAACGAATAAAATATTTGAGAAAATGTTATAGTATGATAAAAAATTATTTTTTAATGGGTCCAGGTGAGTAGCAGAATTGTTTTGAGCATTGGCGGAATTATCATCGTTCTCGCCTCGGTTGCAGTGTCTTTGGGTATATTCGGTTTCGTCGGTGTACCTACTACTCTTCTTACAATCGAGGCAAGTGCATCAAGTTACCGTCAACCTGAAAAATGACTTACAAAAAATAGCAATAAAATTACGAGGTAACAATATTTTGAAAAAAAAAATAATATAGAGTGAAATTTATTTCCTACGAGAACACTTTTTGAACCGTGTTATTTTTCAATCCGGAAATAAATAAATCAATATAATTTTCTATATAATAAATCAAGAGCAAAAAAAAAATTTGAACAAAATTAAAATAAAGCGACGAGAAAATAAATAAATAAATAATATGAGGTAAAGATAATTTCCATAATAATCTATGTGAAAACTGTTTACAAAAAACAGTCTGAAAAAGAACTTAAAAAATCATAAAATTTAAGATGTCACTCATTATTTTGTTCTTGATTGCAATTTGATGATGAACTCATATTTATTTCCAAAAAGTTTATTATTTTATTAAAAATTGTCATAAAGTCTTATCACTAAATATTGAGTGAAAAAAAAATGATAAAAATTGAAAGATAAATTAATGTAACCGACGCTTACGACGCGACCGATAATTAACTCCTTTTTATTTTGTATCATAGGTGATACCGTTTCTCGTGTTAGCCGTAGGTGTCGACAATATATTTATTCTGGTACAAACGCATCAACGATATCCCCGTAAATCGACTGAAACGGTAGTCGACCATATAGGATTGATTTTGGGAATGGTCGGACCCTCGATGCTCCTGACAAGTGTTTCCGAGTGTTTGTGCTTCGCCATTGGTAAGTCTCAATTATGAATTTCATCACCGCAACAAAAGGGATTACATAATTTTCTTTTTCATAGTCGATCTTGTTAAAAGTAAAAAAAAAAATTTACCTTCATTGATAAAATAAATTTCAATATTTGAAAACGAGTTTTATCATAATTTCAAATATTTAACGTTTTTAATTGTTTAACGACGTACTTTTTGTTCAGGTGGATTATCCACTATGCCAGCTGTCAAAACTTTCGCTATGTACGCTTCCGTCTCGATACTCGTAAATTTCATACTCCAAATAACTGCATTCGTGAGTCTGTTGGCTCTTGACTCTCGACGATACGAGGTAAATTTTGAATAAATTTTTATCTTTGGATTTTACTCATTTTTGTGCCCAAATAAATATAGCACATTTTACGATTTTCAGAGTGGACGTCTCGATGTGCTTTGTTGCTTTTCTTTAAAATTCCCATCTGCGACAAATTCCGGAGAAGGAATTGTGCAGAGATTTTTCGAGAGCGTATACACACCCTTTCTCATGAGAAAACCCGTGAGAATTGGAGTTTTAGTGATATTCGTTGCTATGCTGACGATTCATGCTGGAGTTGCACCGAATATTGAAATTGGTCTGGAACAGAAGCTTTCAATGCCCCGAGACTCTTACGTTCTCAAATACTTCCAAGTAATTCATTTTTCGATCACTTACGTCATCTGTTCAAACAGATCGTTGAAAAAATCTTAATGACTTTTTCCACCTGTTTTTTTTACTATCTCAATACAGTAGAATCAAGTTTGTTTGGGTTTGTTTGGGTTTATTTGAGTTTGGAAACCCAAACAAATCCAACCTTCAATTCAGGTTAAACTTTACAATGATGCGAAGATGGCAAAATATTTTTTTATCGCCACAGACCCAATAATGTAATTGTGACGTTTCAATTTTAATCAGTACATGGACGATTTGTTATCTATGGGGCCGCCCGTTTACTTCGTCGTTACCAAAGGATTGAACTACAGTCAGGAAAATGTTCAAAACGCCATTTGTGGAGGCCAACAATGCAACCCCGATTCATTGTACACACAAATATTCACCGCTTCGAGACAATCTTCGCAGTGAGTTGATTTTTTATTACTTTAGACAATTTTAATCTACAACAATCATAAATGATCTGCTTACTTCAGAAATAATCTCGATTATCCAATTTCAGAAATAATCTCGATTATTCAATTTCAGAAATAATCTCGATTATCCAATTTCAGAAATAATCTCGATTAT
>JAPYZJ010002716.1:0-19407 GCA_030522765.1 Ophioninae sp. B BG-2022a | reverse complement strand
TTTGTAAATGCAAGATATAATAAATTACCAATACCTTCACTTTTTGTTTCATTTTTCCTCGCTAAAGAGTAATCAAAATGCAACATTATATGAGTAATTTAAATACACCAAACGATTTAGTCGAAACTATTGATACTGACTCCGAATCCGAATCCTGATCCGATAGGTTCATAGTGTAGGGCCCGTGTAGGGCCCTATTGTGATAATCCTTACAGGGATTTCCACAACAAGGCCATTTAAAGGCGTATTTGAGGCTCGCCCTATCAGGGACGCCTCGAAAAATCCCTTTTTTTATGAGGGGAGCCCGAAATATGCCCAACAAGGCCCTTGTCTTTATAAGGTATGCCCTGCCAATTTTCCGCACGGGGGTATGGGGAAACTGCGGAAAACTCGTACCAGAATAGACGGCCCTCTTTTGGCAAAATTTCGTTTCAATAACGAAACTAAAGATAACGAAGTCTTTTTAAAAAAACGTATCACTAAACGGTTAGGTGACTATTTTCCAAATTCCAGCATGCGATTTTGCAAAGCTTGAAGATCGTGGAAACTTAGTCTTTTTAAAACGACATAACGTATACAAAAAAAGTTCGCAAACATTGAATAAAAAATGTCAAAATGAAACTGTGTTTATTCGTTTTGAATAAGCACATCAGAAACTCCGTTCGGTAAATTCGTGTACGATTTTATTTCACTAAGATATTCGATATTTGGTTCGGAATTTCAAATTCTGGGAAAAGAGTTTCAAAGATTCAAATTTGCGACTAAAAGTTTATCGGAAATTTAGACCAGGATAAGAGAAATAGAAATTAAAATAACAAATATTTAAAAAACGCAACAAATGAAAGAAGGAAAAACAATGAAATACACAAATTAAAATAACAAAAATTTGAAAAACGAAAAATCTGACAGAAATAAATTAAAGATTTTTATTTATTAAACATTTTAATTGATTAAAAATTTACTAAATTGCTCAAATTTATTGAAAGGCAATTTAATTCCTTCAAAAACAAGAAAACGTTAAAAACGAAGTAAATAAAGGAAAGAAAAATATGAACGGAGAAGAAAAATGATCGACGGTGAATCGAAGAGGAGGGAAAAAGAGATTGGCCGTATCGCGAGAGGCTGTTGTACCGCGCGGATCGTTCAACGAAGCCGCGCCGTCTCTCGTGCAGCATCCAACCGAGCACGAGGAGCCTAGCTGGTGAACACCAGGATATGTAGGACTCTCGGGACCTATGACCCCACGGCGTAAGTTAGTTACGATATTGTTGTACTACCGTGAGATCCGAGCTGCTCAACTGGCATCGAACATCGTGCCCTCTCTTTTTCCTTCTCTCTCTCCCTCACATACGTATCGGTTTCGTAATTGCTCGCGCAAATTTTTTGATCTCCGTAAAAATTCGCTGGTGATCTTTGCAAAAAGAAAATGAATAAATTGAAAAATCAACTTCCGCGAATTATCGCAAAACAATAAACTTTTCCATATAATTACAAAGTAAACATTTTCAAAACCTTTCGAAAATTAATTAAATTAAATTAAATTAGTTCATTCATTTAATTTTCAAAACTCTTGAATATTAATGCGAAATAAGAAAAAAATAACTAACTTTCGGAAAATTAAAAAAAATTGAAAAGCAAAACTCTTTTGTAAATTACCGCAGGCTAAAAAAATACAATTTTTTTTACTTTTCCTGAATAATCACAAGATAACGGAAAATGTCGGGAATTATCGCAATATTAAAAAAAGTCACTTTGGGAAAACTACTGGGAAACAATAAAAAAAATCCTTTCCCAAATTACTGCAAAATAAGAAAAAACCTTTCCAAAAATTGCAACCAAATAAAAATGAACTTTGATCAAAATATGAAAAAAAATTTTCATGAATTCCGAAAAAATGAAATAAAGGATTTGGGAATATTCGCAAGATAGAAATAAGTTTGTGCAAACGAGCGCAAAATAAAGAAAAACCATCGCGCATCAGATCAAGACAAGAAGAAATTTGTTTTATGTTGACACGTTCGTCTTCCATATATACGAAACAGTGTAGAGAGGGAGAGCGAGTGAGGAACAGACGGAAAATCTATTTTTCGATACGGTCACCAGGAAGACGACGACGACGTCGCTCGTCTTTGCATACCCTCGACAAGTAACGAAGAGGAAGCGGCGAGGTGGTGCTCGCCGTGTCCTGGTTTACCACCGGTCGGATATCCCCGTGGTTGCCCCTCGCCCCAATCCTTTCTGATTTCGCGTCTGTGTAACGATTGAGGGGGAGTCGCTGAGAGTCCCGCACGTATCGACGTAGACGGCGACGAGACATTTTTATCGAACGTCCACACGTATGTGGGACGAGATTCACATTGGATCTCAATTATTACTGAGGCCCGTCTTCGCAATTGGGATTATTTTTATCGAATTTTCATCCAAGTTTTATAGATTTGTTATCTAATTTTTACAGATTTTTTATCGCGTTTTTACAGTACCCTGATCGAATTTTTATTGTATTTTTATAATTTATTATTATTATTATTATTATTATGAAAATTGTAATCAATTTTTATAGAATTTTAATCAAATTTTCATAATATTTTTATCGATTTTTATCATTTATTATTATTATTATTGTTATGGAAATTATAATTAATTAGTATACAATTCTCATCGAATGTTTATCATTATCAATGTTTATTTTTATGGAAATGATAATAAATTATCCAAGAGTTTTTATGATAATTTTATAACATGTTGATCGATTTTTTTCGGAATTATTCAATAATTTTCATAAAACAATGTTTATCCTAAATGAAGTAACTTTGATGAACAACGTTACAAGGGAGATTATTAATAAAAGTGCCGGAGAGGATACCGATCACGTGGCAATTTCGCACCCACCCACTGGGAGAAGGAGCGGCGAGGGGAAGCGAGAGAGAGAGGCGTATAGCGCCCTATAGTTCGCGTTTAAGCAGCCAGTCGACCGAGTACCCGACATACGAGATTTCCAGACTCCGAGAGTAGCGCCGAGGAAAGTGATATCGTAGTACCGGTTCACGCGCGCCGATATCCAACCTGTTTTACTGTTAGTAGTCTCGTAGAACGCTCGCCAGCGTTCGAGACGGCGAGTCGTACGACAAGAACCAATACAGAGGTAAAGATTGGGGGAGGGGATTCATAGCGTTGGAGAAAAAGGATTACAAAAAAAGAACGTTTGTTGGGACCGTTCATACGTATGTAAATGATCGCGGTTGTTCATTTATGACCGATACGATTGATCAGGGAGCGAAGAAAACCAGGGCTCCAGTATCCGAATTAGCGCGGCCCGTCTACGATTTTTCAAGTATTATTGCAAATATTTGTGAAAAATTGCCGCGGGTGGAAAAAAGTGCGGAGGAGGGTTGTATAGGGGGTTTTCTATTTGGTTGCATCGCTGCGCGTGTCGAACATTAGGTAGGGAATAGTCACTAATTTTTTCGGAATTTTCGAATTGGCTCAAGAACGCTACGCGGCTAACAGTTTGAGCTTTCTCGTCGTATAATTTCGCACAGTACCTACTTATGGATTCTTCTGCAATTCAAGATATCGATTTGTCCTATCGTTACGCGTGTCTTTCATTTTTTTGGATTTATTACTGGCCCAAGGAACGAAGATATTCGGTACTGGCTTCCGTCAGTCGAGTACTTTCGAGCTTTCCAGCCGTGTATCTCCTCAGGGTACCAACGGACTCTTTCGTAACTCAGGATATATGTTCATAATATCGACACACGCGTTTACCATTTTTTCAAGATTTCGACTAACCCAAAGAATGAAGATATTCGCCACTGGTTTCCATAAGTGGAGTACTTTATTGTACTCCACTTGTGGAAATAAAGTGTCTATAGTTGTCTATCTTTTTCCCATTTTCACTAACTCAAACAACGGAAATAATTTATACTGGCTCCGGTGAGACGAGTACTTTTCGAGCTTCCCAGCCGCGCATCTCCTCAGGGCATTAACGGGTTCTTTCGCAATTCAGGATATTCGTATTTCGTATCGACACACGCGTTCACCATTTTTTGTAAATTTTCACTGGCCCGAAGGGCGGAGATATCCGGTACTGGCTCTATTGCCGGTAGGAAAAAAACAAGTTTGACGTCGATCGAAAGAAGAGCGGTAGCGTCGGTAATAACGATGAGCGGATCAAAGTGCCGTCGGCGATCGGGAGTCATCCCCTTTAAATTTAAAGTCGGGGTGACGCGAGAGGAGACGCCGGTCGAAGGCGACGCCGGTGGTGGCCTTGTCTCTATCCCTCGTGCGTCTCTCTTCTCCCAGCAACCCCTCCATACCCACACATACGTGGGACATCAAGACCGTTTGAGTTGACCCAGCCAAGTGATGTCTAGAGTGTGTTGTGTATACGTATGTGTCTCACGGCACACAAATGAGCCGAGCCACCCCATCGTGCTCATTCGATCGCCACCTACTCCGTTATAGCCACCGCACCAATGACGTCGTCGCGCGCGGCATAATATCCGCGGTCACAATGACGTCACGGTTGCTCCGCAGTTCCGCCGATCGATTCGCTCGGCTATAATCCGCGGTTCGCGCCACGCGCCAACCCACCTTACAAAACAATACACCCGCCATCGTTGAAACGCTTCTTCCTTAAATGCTGGCGTGTTATAAAAAGGAGTATCATCAACACAAAAGAAACCGTGACTTTTTTAAATCCTTTATTCGGAACGGAAGAGGGATGAGTATGAGGTTTGCGTGTGAACAAAGAGACCAATTTTCTGCTTCGGACTTTTTTTTCGATAAAAGAAAACATTTTCGCACTTTTTTTTCACTTCTACGGATTTTTCGAGGGGAAATTACGTGGAAAACCATTGAGATTGGAAGTGAAGTCAATAGTGGCTATTTCTTTTTTTATTCACTTCATTTGGGTTTGTGGAAAACAGCTGAGTACCGGTTTTTCGTTTTCGGCTGGATTTCTTCGGTTTTGTGTAAACATAGCCAGTATCGGTGTTTCTTTTTTGTCCAAAGTCGTTTGGGGTTACGGGAACACGGCCAGTACCTATTTTTCCTTTTTGTTGAATATGTTTACGAAAACATAGCCACTACTGGCTTCTCTTTGTTTCGAAAGAAAAATACGAGACCGGAAATTGGGAGAATTTGAGGGAGGCGAATCGAATCGAAGTATGCGCACGTTTTCCGCAACGCGATTCCCGAAATAGAGAAGACACGTATGGACGTGTAGTGCGGCGAGGGGGGGAAGACGTCCTTGAAGCCGAGGTATGACGTTCCTGGGGAGGGTTAAGCGTTCAATAGCGGGTGATGGGTGGCACTGTGACGTCAGATTTGGACGTTGCCATCTGCCTCCACCCCCGGCTGGTGGATACCACGAGGCGGTGGAGGAGGCGGTGAATCGGGAGTTTGGACCGACGACGATATCGGCGTCCCATAGTCTGGGCTTGGAGCTTCTCGACTCGTACCGCCCGGCCACCCCCGCGCCTCGAGCTCACAGCTGACAAGTTCGCGCGTTTCGATTCTGAGTTCGCCTATTCGTGGCGCTTCCGCGTGCACGTGGGAGACTGCCAGTTATGGATGCACGTTAGCATTGGCACGAGACGTTTGCATCGGGACTGGCCGTGCCATGGGCGAAAAAAATTTGAAAAAAATTGAAGGTGTGCCTGATGATCCAAGGCGTGCGTCTACCAAATTTCGGATCGATCGGACCACGCGTTTCCGAGATATCCACGCCTAAATACTGAGTTAGGCCACCGCGAAGATCGATAATAGCCAGTAGCCGATATCTCCTCTGTTTCGCGACAGAAAAATTTGAAAAAAATAGTCAAAGTGCCTGACGATATAGCGAACGACTATACCAAACTGCAGTTCGATCCGAAATCGCGCTTCGAAGATAGGCGCTCGCAACGACAGAGTTACGTAACACGGGAGTCGGTAACAGCCAGTAGCCGATATCTCCGCTATTTCCGGACGGAAAAATCCGGAAAATTTACACAACTTGCTCACCGATGTTCCAAAACCATAGACGCGGTATAAGCAGTTCACCTATCGTGTAATGAAAGTTACGAGATGTTTCGTCTCTAACACGTGCACTGACGTAATCGGGGCACCTTCTCTGTTCTCTCATAAGCGCGCACGTGTGCGTGCACGATTCGAACCGCGATCCGATTCTTTCTCTCTCCTGACCCAGAATTCGGGAAAACCAAAAGTCCGTGGACGAGGGTGAATCGGCGGTGACTGGTGGTGGGGAAGGGCGAGCAATCTCCGCGCAGACTTTTATCAACGATCGGCCATTATTCAAGATCAATGGGGTGCGACGCTCTTGATTAAGGGGAGATTCGTTTCATGGTCCAACTTATTAATTTTAACATGAAGAAAAAAAAGAGAATTTTTATTAAAATGAAAAAGAGTTGATAAAAGTTTGAAAAAAGAAAATAATATTGAAAAAAAATGTATAAAAATAAAATTATATTGGAGCGATAGAGGTGAGTATCGTTAAAAAAAGAAAGGAAAAAAACGAAAAATGCCTTCTGTCTTTTCTCTTTTTTTGAGGGTTCCTCACTAAATTCACGTTTGTTTCAAATTCTTGTGGTCCTTAACCGAAACAAGTGCACACAATTGTCCGTTGAAAATAAAAGAAAATCGTGTGCGACCCTAACGTCACGTGGACCGTTCTCCTTCGAATAAAAACAGACAACGCGATAGAGAGGGACAGAGCAAGAGAGGGAAAAAGGCAGAACTTATGATTATGCCAGAATTCGCCGTACACTCGTGGATGAAAAAAAAAAAGAAGTATTTGACGAAAGCCAACGGACTCGAAACGTTATACGTCTTTTCTCTCTCCCTCTCTTTCTTTCGCTGACTTTATTCGTTTCGTACCTCATCCGCGCGTGTTGTCTGTTACCCAAAGAGCTCATCAGTCGATACGTCGGCGCGCGCGCTAGTATACACGGCCGTTGTTGCTGCTGCCTGCCCTGCATATTTTATGTATCGGCTATCGCGTGTCTTATCGAACAACCCCGCGGCAACGTCCGAGCCCAACGCGCCTCGCCTCACCGATACTTCCGCATCTCTCGGAGTTTTCGATTTTCGTTATTGTTTTTTTCGTTTTTCTTCTTTTTTCTCGATTTTGCTTTTCCGTTTCGCGGACCTGTCCGCACGTTTCTCGTTTCTGCGGGAGGATACGCGCGGAGTTCGTTCAACCAATGCAACAACAGAAGAAAAAAAGTTTTTTCTACATTTTTCGCCAACGTGTATAATAATAATAATAACAAAAATAATAATAATCGTTGTTCGTAGAATACTCATAGGAACCGACTAAAAGCCGAGAATTGTGAAAGCAATGTGAACAAGATAATAATAACAACAACAACAACAACAACAACAACAACAACAACAACAACAACAACAACAACAACAACAACAACAACAACAATAATAATAATGGCAACTATTGTATTAACGTTGTTGATGATAAGAATGATAACGCAGCTATGCAAAAAACGATTCTTAAAAACATTAATGTATCACGTGACAAAAGTGCACCAGAGAGCCAGACGAAATTTTCAAACCGTGATTCATCAGGGATAAAACACTTCTTATCGTAAAATAAAAGCATCAACCTACACCAGAATTCTACAGGGAGCGATGCTCGATTTTTTGATATTGAAAACTTAACCGCTGATGCGAAAACGAATTTTGAAAATGTGGAAGCTTATGACGATTTTTTACGTGTGCTCGACTCCAATTTTGGGTAATAGGGTTATTGGGATGATGCGATTGTAGACGTGACGACCACGTGACGTAATAAACCACTCGAATAACGTTATAATTGTAGGGTTTTTTATATTAGTATTACGATACTAATAATGATAATAATAAATATGATAATAATAATATCTACAATATTAATGGGAATTTCAATGAAACTGCAAAATAGCCAGAAATTCATGTTTATTATTGAATTTTTATAATAATTCAAAATTGCCTTATGACAATGATCTGTAACAGTAAAAATAACAACAAATTGCAAATAAGTAGAAACAAAATGGAAAAAGCTCAACATTTTGACGTTTTATGATTGCAGTAATCAAACGTTTTTGACCTTTTTTCAAATAAATACACTAGGCACATCAAGTAAAGGAGCAGAACAGAATTTGAAATTTTTCGGTGATTTTTGACGGGCTGTATGTCGGTGAAAAATCATCGTACCGGAATAACAAAAAAGCATTTTGAAGCTCTAGTTTTCCCATCTTTTAGGCACAAATTGTTAGCAGCCATGTTTTCCACGCAATCCAAAGAAATAGCGCGGAAAGAAATTTTCCAAACTTTTAGCCTTCGTTTTCGATACTCCACGGGCGCAGAAAATTTTTTTGGGTTAAACCATCATATGAATCAGATAGCTTCTTCGTGCAGCTACAATTTTCTTTTTTTAGATTTTGTCTATGACCATTTTTTGCGGAGATATCCAACATTAAATGAAAAAGGATCTTATTTCCTTCAACCGTCAACATCTCAGCAACCAATGATCGTACAGGAAATGGAAGGGCAGTTTAGTAAACGGGAATAAATGTGCTATGAAATCCTATTAAAACATTTAAGAAAAAAATTTGTTTCCACCCACAATATCGATTTGAAAACAGTTAAAAAAATCGATTTTTTCCCTTGTTTTGGTAAATCGACCGCATCTTCACTAATATTGATGTGGAGGCTGCGGCGCTTATCGTTAGAGATTTTCATACCTTAATCTACCCCCAATAGCCCTGTGAAATGGCAAGTCGATCCAGGGTTTTTTTTTCCCGATTGATCAAAGTTTAGGAAAAAATGAACGGAGCAAGATTTTTGTTTCTTAAAATCTCATAATTTTCATGAAAATGGACAAATAAATTTTTCTTCAACTTTTTTCACAATTTTGTATATGCTACTGGGGAGATTGGAAAAAATGATACAAAACTCCGGAAATTTTCAAAAAAAAAAAATTTCAAAGGAACATTGTAAAAATTTTCAAAAAAAGCTTTTGATTTTCATTTTGTATATCAACCGCCGGAATTCGCGTTACCCAAAGCATATCACGTGAAGGTCGCACGGTCGGATTTGTTTGGGTTTGTTTGGGTTTACGCACGTGTGTTGTGTGTGTGTGTGTGTGTGCGTGTGTGTGTGGCTCTTTAAAAGAAATGAGACCCCGTGGTTCGTCAACTCCACTGTATTTTATGACTCCGAACTTATTCTTTATAAATTGTCTGTGTGTGTGTGTGTTAGTACCGCGAATCAACACTAATGCCGGCGGTTGATATCCGGAATGAATACCTATCAAAATTTTTGAATTTTTTTCTTGAAAATTTTGGAAATTTTGTACAATTTTTTTCGCTAATCTCCCCAGTAGCATATACAAAATTGTAAAAAAAGTTGAAGAAATTCATTTTTATGAATATTACGCGATTTTGAGGAACAAAAATCTTGCTCCGTTAATTTTTTTCTAAGCTTTGAGCAATCGGGAAGGAAAACCGCTCGATGGATCGAATTGCCGTTTCACAGGGCTATTGAGTACATTGAGGTATAAAAGTCTTTAAACACCGTATCTCTAAACACCGTAATTCTCTAAACGCCTCCACATCAATATTAGTGAAGATGCGGTCGATTTACCAAAACAAGGGAAAAAATCGATTTTTTCAACTGTTTTCAAATCGATATTCCGGGTGAAAGCAATTTTTTTTCCTTAAATGTTTTGATAGTATTTCATAGCACATTTATTCCCGTTGACGAAACTGCCTTTCCATTTCCTATACGATCATTGGTTGCTGAGATATTGACGGTTGAAGGAAAAAAGATCCTTTTTCATTTAATGTCGGATATCTACGCAAAAAATGGTCGTAGGCAAAATCTAAAAAGAGAAAATTAAAGCTGATTAAACGAGCTATCCGATTCATATGATCGTTTAACCCGGAAAAGTTTTTCCGGGCCCGTTGAGTATCGAAAACAAAGGCTAAAAATTTGGAAAAAAATGTCCGCGCTATTTGTATCTATTGCGTGGAAAACATGGCTCCAAAAAATGTTTGGGCGAAAGATCGGAAATCTAGAATCTTGCAGCTTCAAAATGCTTTTTTTTCGTCATTCCCGTACGACGATTTTTTCTGCTCCTGTAATTTATATATATATTTGGAAAAACGTCAAGAAGGTTTGACGTTTTATGATTGCTGCAATCACGGTGGCTCAGTTTGAATGATCCATTCATTAATTCGTTATCATCGTCACGAGCATTGCGATGACTATATCGCGGGTCCATACTGTCGTCCGAGAGAAGAAAACTCTTCTTGTTCGGTATTTCGCCGACACGCTATCGCTTCCGCGTATACGTGTTTTATTTGGCTCGGGAGAGAAAGAGAGAGAAAGAGAGCGAGAGAGAGAGAGGATAAGGCGCGAAAAGTATCGATGGCACGTGCGTTCACATGAGTAGTGAGGGGTACCCGGTATTGAGGAAGCGCGCTCGAGCTGCGGAGGAAAACGAAAAACCGAAGAAAGAACGCGACGGGAGAGAGACGGGCAAACAGAGAGGAACCAGCATCCACGGACGAATAGTCTTTGGTTCGCGTATTTATAGTTCAGTGTAGTGGCAAAACAATGCAATTTGGCTGGCGAATGGCCGCGCGGAAGAGATTGTCTCTGTTCCTAATCGCGGGCGAGAGGCGCGAATTTCGCCGGCCGGCTATGACTACGAACCCCCCTGTGCGATCCTAACTTACACGCGCTTAAATAACGCGTACGATGACCGCTCGAATCGTTGCTATTCTCTCTCTCTCTCTCTCTCTCACGCTCTCGCTCCCTCTCTCTCTCTCTCTCCCGATATAATCTTCTAATCATCTCCGTTTTTATTATTATCATTCCTGATAATAATTACAAATATAAAACTTTAAATATATTTGAATAAAGAAAAATATAATAAAATAAAACTGACCCAAACAAACCCAAACATGATGTGGATAATAACAAAATAAACGATGCGAAATATAAAACAAAAATATAAAAAGAAAAACAATAATATAATAAATGATAAAAATTGTAGTGGAATAATGATTTATTCCACTATTATTTTATTCTCGAAATTATTCTATATTGTTAATTTTTATTATATTTATATGATATTTCTTTTCGTTGTTAAAAAATTGTTGCCCGATAGTATGACTAGGGCATAATAAACTTAATGTTGTTGATGATGATGATGATGATGATGATGATGATGATGATCGTCATCTCTTCGATAATGAGAAAGGAAGGTCGGCGGTCTGCAAGAAAACGAATTTCTCATTGATGCCGATTTTGGGGAGCAAGTCGTGAGGGGTTGAAAGATCGTCTTGTCACTATGAAATGATCACGATAGTTTTTATTTACCTTTGTTTTTAATAGCCTCGTATAAATTAACTACGTAAATAGAGTGCAAAAATACACGAACAAATTGTTTAATAAATGTTTTTTGTATCATTATTATTATTATTTCCATTTAAATTAATTAATTTATTAAATACTAAAATAAATTTAATTAAAAATTATGTAAAGTTTGAAAAATCAATCCAAATTGGATTAATTTGCCATGTATATTTATGTATATATATATATATATATATATATAGTGTGTGTGTACGTATGTACATAGTAAGGGAGAGGTAAATAAATTCCTAGTGGATAGTATCGCGTCGGGCGTATTGCCAGACTATATTTATCTCTTTAACGAACCGGTTACACCTGTAAAAAGACCTGTCGCGAGTAAGCGAGCGAGCGAGGGCGCGCGCGCTCTCGGCGAGATGGTTGCGAACGTTTCCCGATGTATTAAAGCCCGCGGTGCCGCGCGCGCGCTCTCCTCCTCCGATCATACACACGAGAATCGATGACGTTCGATCGAGGCCGATGCTTTCGCGACGATCGTTTCTTTTTTCTTATCTGAGGCTGCCCCCTCCCAGTAATCATCTTCCTTTCCCTCCTCGGGGACTAATCCCGTCGGCGAACCGGAATGGGAAAGGTGCAAAGAAGGTTAAACTTAACTTAAGGTTCGTACAAGACTTGAATGAATATGCGATTAGAAAAAAGTGAAAAGCGAAATTTGAAAAAGTAGGTCCTTGAAGGGTCTCCGGATGGAACCGGTTGGCGGGTGGAGGACGGACGTTGCGTCGATTGTACGAAAAATGCGTTTTCCAAGTTTTGCGTATTTGGCTTTGTTTGGGTTTGCTTGTCACTGTTTGCGTGAGTTTGTTTGTTTGGGGTTGCGTGGGTTTTTTTGGTTTTTCTTGTTGTGCGTGGGTTGACTTGTCTGGGTTTGCTTGTTTGGGTTTGTTTGGGTTCAGTGATTGCAAATTTCATGAGTGCAAAATCGCAACTTGGATTATTAGTAGCCGAATGAACCGATTGTCGCAGTGGTGGCGACCTCTATCGTCCCTGCGTGTCAGAGCTATTCGTTTCGTCCGCAACGTTCAGTTGTACGTATTCCCTGCGCGTGGCGCTAGCCGTTCTATTACGATATTATTACTCGAATATCACGCGCAAAGATAATCGTAACGAGAAGTATATTTGCAACAGGTATGAATCGCGACTTCATTAAATATCTTATCCCAAGCCGTTTACGACGCACCCTTTCCCAACTCGACACTGTAGCCTTTCGAGAGAATAAAAAACGGATTCCAGAGTCTTTGGGATAACCCGACCGGAAAAGGGTTCGGGGATTTGGAGTTTTCTCGAGGGACTTTGTTTCCGCACGGATGGAAAGAGCTACCCGTTCAAGGTCAAAGCGAAGGAAGCTCATCGATGGCCAATCAGACCGGTACCATCATAGATTCCCGCTCGCTTGGTTAAAGATGACTTACACTTGGTCCAGGATTGATCGGAGATCCGTCTGGCCGGATCGGTATTCGGTTCGTTGCTCTCGAGATTCCGGTGATGATCGTTATTGTTATTACTGTCCGGTTGATGTTGCTGCTGCTGTTGATGATGATGATGGTGATTGTGCCGATGATGATGATGATGATGATGGTGATGATGATGATGATCGTGCAACTGTTGGGAATAGGGTGACGAGGGGGAGCGAGCGTTTGTCGCAACGAGGGTGCACTCGGCGGTGATGCGATCATTTTCCGTACTATCGTTCGGCAAACTGTTGACCGAGCGAATCGTCGCTGTTGGATGTAGGCTGGTAGTCTTGTTTCCGGCCGCTGCGGTATCGCCACCGCCGGTGGTACGCATAATAACGAATTCTTCGAAGCGAATGAACGTCCTTCCGAAAAATCGGTTCTTTCAGGGATGCACGAACACAGCACATGCGACCAGCGCGACATCCGATAGTCAACGACGACGAACTATATTTACGGCGTTTTACATCGGCTCCTCTTAATCGGGGGTTGGTAGTGATTGGACAAGGGTGGTGCGTGTATTAGGAATTGGTGGACGGATAAAAGTGCCGGCGACTGGCCCGGGTCGCGATTCTCGTTCGTCTAGACACACAACCGACCTGGCAAAGTGGCTGGGAAAGGCCAGGCGACGACCTCCTTGATACCGTGGTCCAACGGGCCGACCGGACTTTCCCTCCTCTCCTGGTAGTAATCGTCGACCAATTGGCCGGGTAGCTCGACGAGGAGGAGGAGTTCCTCGTTGCCGCGGCACTCGCCGACCGGGACTCGCATATAAGTGAACCTTCGACCTCTGGGTTGATCGGTTCGAGCCGCCTTGATCAGCCCACTTCCTGGATCAGCCTGCTTCCAAATGTTCGAACGCTCCTTTTCCGGTTTCTTGAGTTAAGCTTCGAGCCGGCGATTGTTCGATGCCCGATTAAACGATTACCGATCGCCGCTACGGTCACCACCGATCACCCGACCGATCAGCATCGCGCACCGGGCTTCCGAAAATCTCTCTTTTATCGCAAACTTGTTTCACCCTCTCAAAGGCTTGTTGGTGAAGATACGGTTTTTAATGATCGGTTGTTGCTTGTAGATCGAACAGATTTCGTCTTCCAGGATCGGCTGTTGACCCGGAGAACAGATCTCTTTTCGTAAGAAAAATTTGATAGCCGTGGACCAAAGATATCCTCGTTTGTTTGGGTTTGGTTTTGGACTGTTGATGACCATAGACGTACTCTTGTGACGAACGTTCGTTGGCCTCAGGGGTAAGAAATTCGTTTTTGCAAATCGCTAATGTCCATAAAACATAATACGATCTTGATAGTCCGTCGATCCCGATACACTCGTAGGATCCGTCCACGCCGAAACTCCCCGATCTTCCGTTACGAGCGTTATCCCGGACCGGAAGTGTCGTTTACTTCGAGAGTAGCCCAAACGAATGGGCGATCACGGATTTCGCGGTAAGAACAGCACCAACGTCCCACCTACATCGCGATCATCCCCGATCACTGTATCCACCCGCCGATAACTCTCGATCCCCGCGAGTCAACTTTTCTTCTCCGAACCCAAACAAAGTAAACGGAAATAAATCTTTCGACTCGGGAAAAATATACACGGTTGTTGTTTTTCCTTCGCCCCTTGGAAGTCGAAATGCGGATTCTTTTCACGATTCGTTCAGCTTTTGAAGGAGCTCTTTTCTGGTGTCTTCGAAGGAGGGATTCAATATGCTGGTTGTCTTTTCGTAAATGCCGACGAAAAAAGAAGGTGACGGGCGCCCGCGCTTCGTGTCCACACGTAAGGCCGGCCACCGCGTAACTGAGTTCGAATCGGGTTCCGTACGTCGCCTATATTAAAACCGTACTCTGTACAGCGCGGCTGAGAGCGGCGCTTACCGGTGACGTCATCTCGGACGTCATAGAACGAGCGGTGAGGAGAAGGATGAGGAGGAGGAGGAGGAGGAGGAGGAGTGAGAGAGAAGGGTGGCGAAGAAGTCGAGAGGGCTTTCGGGGAGTAAAGGTAAGCGAGACAGGTCGAGGTGGTGGTGTCGAGGAAGACCTCGGGTAGAAGCGGATCGATGGACCGTGTCTGGGTATAGAAGCCTCTGCCGTACCTACACGCTTCTATTCCGCGTTAGTGTTCGTGGTCTCCGCTCTCCCTCAGGTTGGTGCTCTCTTGCCTAGGTCTGTTTTTTCCACGACCAACGGGGCCACCTTCCGAGGGGTTCGCCACCCCTCTCGGCGACCACCCGGCGACCACCCGGCGACCACCCGGCAACCCCTTCGCATAGTGACGTCGTTACTGTGACGTCATACCCACCCTATTGGCTGTTTCGGTCAGCCACGAGTTTAACACGCCAGCTGTAGCCATCGAGCTGTTCCTCTCTTTCTCTCTCTTTCTCTCTCTTTCTCTCTCTCTAGAACCTGTTAAAATCATGCAAAATTAAAAGCATTCGAGCAGACTTTAGAGCTATGTTGGACCCTCTGCTAGTATTCGAATCATTACAGCCACTATTATTATTACTAATTCTATTGTTGTTGTTGTTATTATTAGTATTATTGTCATATTTATTATCATGTTATTCCTTATTATTATTAACAACTAATTCATTATAACATTTTATTATATATTTTCATAGTTATAGCTATATTTATCTATAACTAATCTAATTTATTTAAAACTAACCCAAACTTGTATTTGTAGTTATATAGTTATATAAAATTTTATTATGTAACCAATTAATATTAACATTTTATTATTTTTAATAACGTTATCCATGCTATTATTTTTTATTATTATTGCTATTTTCTCTCAGTATTTGCTTATTTATTATGGTAATTATTATTATTACTATTATTATTATTCTTGTTATTTACTCTTATTATTTTATTGAATCCTGTACTTATTGTTTAAACATTATCTTTTTTTGTATATCTTTCGGCTCAGTACTCTTAGAGAGTGTTATGCTCCAGAGTACGAAATAAATCTCGTTCTCTCTCTCTCTCTCTCTCTTTCTCCCTTTTCTCCTTCATGGATTATTACGAAGCTAAATTTCGTCTTCGTAACCACCAGCTGCTGTTACCATTTATCCACGGCCCAGATTCTCTTACGCGCACTTTGGAATTCGATTCCCTTTGGTGGTCGAGTGTATTCGCTAGATCGATATATAGGCTATTGTGGAAAGCGCACTCCCCCCTCCCAGAGCCCCACTTCCCTGCCCCACGAGCGCTAAAGAGGCCGAGGGGAATCATGGGGATATGTAACCTGTGCAGACCTCCGATTGCGGTACCGATGGGCTCTCACCGAGTAACCGATGATCCTTCTCTCTTTTTCTCTCTATCTCCGATCCGTGTGCATATCTGTGCGCACGGGGTCACGCTCTCTGCTCAGCGCCCCCTACCAGCTGTTTCTTTAACTCCGGGTTACTTTCTCTCTCTCTCTCTCTCTCTCTACATCTTGGCGAATTTATTATCGTTTCGATTATTGTTGCTGTTGTTTCTTCATCTTCCGTTTTTTCACCACTGTTTGGGTTTGTTTGGGTTCACTTTTTCTCCCTCTATCCCTCTCTTAGCTTAGAGATTATTATTTTGATTATTGTTGTTGCTTGGTCGGCCCATTTTCTCCATTGTTTGGGTTTGTTCGGGTTCTCACCCTTTTTCTGATTTTCCTTCGCGTTGACTGTATTATTATCACTTGAATTATTCTTACTTCTTTGGCCAATTTTTCTCCTCTGTTTGGGTTCGTTTGGGTTCGCTTTTTCTCCCTCCATCTCTCTATCTGACTTAACTACTATTATTCTGATTAGCGCTGTTGCTTGGTCTCCGGATTTTCTCCATTGTTTGGGTTTATTCAACTTTGTTTGGGTTTGTTTGGGTTTCCCCTCTTTTTCTGATTTGCCTTGACGTTGACCGTATTATTATAACTTGAATTATTGTTGCTTCTTTTGCCAATCTTTCTCCTCTGTTTGTTTGGGTTTGTTTGGGATTGCGTTTCCACTCTCCCTTTCTTTCTCTCGTTGTCATTGTTATTACTACTATTTTTATTATAGCTGTTGTTCTTGCTTCATTTTTTATGTTTTTACACCGTTTGGATTTGTTTGGATTTGTTTGGGTCCCCCACCGTTCTTTACTCTTTCTCTCTCTCTCATTTTTCAACTTTCTTCGTTGTCAGTTAATTATTTCCGTTCTTGTCGTGGATCAATTATTCGATTGTCATTGTCATTGATATTTGACAACTGCAAAGTATATTCTTATTGTTCTAGTTATAGTTGCAAGGTCGATCGGGTTTGTTTAGATTCGAACACGAAAAGTGTATTCCCGATCGCATAAAAAAAACCTTTTTTTGTATTCTACGAGCTACCGGACGATTAATCGCGAGGCTATTAACGACGGTGAGATCTGCATCGATCTCCAAGGACCAGAACGATATATTTTCGTATCGCCGATTGCGTCGTTTCCTAGTTGGAGAGGATTCGATATTTTCGAGTCGGAGAATCGAACCTCTCTCGACCTCCCGTCCAATGCCGCCTTGTCGAAGATGTGACATAACCTCGCATCGACGTTGATATCTGCATAACTCGTTCCGCGCTCTCGGCCCCGTCCTTTACGAATTCGATCTTCGAAAATTCTCCGGTCAAGCTGCCGCGTACCCTTCCATTCTCTTTCCACATTTTCCATCGATCGATTTTTACTGGTGCGATTGACGGCTCGAATTCGTCGATGGGAGAAAACCGACGCGAGTAGCTACCTACCAATCACAGTCAATAAAAATACGAAATGTAACATGTGTATGCATCGAATATTAGAGTTTATCCTGGCGGTATGTGGCGACACGGTGAGAGATTCCAAGGGTGGAAATTCAGAAGCGAGGAATAGCCGAGGAATAGCCGAGGAATAGCCGAGGAATAGCCGAGGACGAGCGGGCTAGCCCAAGAGCGGTTCAAGATTCGTTGGCGGTGGCGCGATTGCGAGCGCCAACGGCACGGGGGTGTACTCGGCCAATCTCACGGACTCGAAGCGCCAACGGTAGTCGTGAAACCACCGAGACCCGTCGAGCCGTTGCGCGCTGAGGAGGAGGAGGGTCCCCCTCAGCCCTCCTCCGTCAGGTTGGCACAGGTGCTTCGCGAAGCGTCTCGACGTTTCCATTCATTCGCCCGTTATCGAGCGTTCATTCATTCGTTCTTGTGTACGCATAGTCCTCCTGCCCCGTTGCTCGGCTTCGTCCCCATCCGGCCACGGTTCTCTGCAAGCTCCGAGCGAGGGTTCTTGCGAACTAGACGGATCACGGATACATTCAACGTTGCCCGTTTCAAAGAGAGCGCTAGAGTGCGAGAGAGAGTGTGCATGCGTGTGTATGTGCGCGCGCGCGTACGGGCTGGTCTTTCGAACCTGCTCAGGGAGCAACAAAACAGCCATCCGAGGAAAGAGCGCCTCCACTATGATATAATGCTCCAACGCTCACGTGGGGATAATAATAAGCGGGCACGGAAACAAGCTCGCGCGTGATGGCCAACAGAAGAGAAAAAACAAACAAAAAAGAAAAAAACAACGAAGAAAAAGAACATGTCAGCGAGCACGTGTCCGAAGAAGGGACGACAGGGTGAGCGAGCGAGAAAGTGGAAGAGGTGGGCGGTCAAGGGGGGGGGGTGGTGGTTAGGAGCGAAGAGCGGCCGAGGGGAAGAGGGTGGGCTGGGGAGAGGGTTAGCCCCTCCGCGAGTAGCGGGGAAAATGTCTGGCTCAGTGGACCATGCCACAGACTCCCTCTTCCTTCCTTCCTTCCTTCCTTCCTTCCTTCCTTCCTTCCTTCCTTCCTTCCTTCCTTCCTGGCTGCGTTCCTTCTTCCTTCCGAGCGGTTTTAACGGTGCACACGTGGCACAAAGCTACGCGGGGCAATGGCGTGGGGGGGGGGGGGGGCGGGGGCCGATCCACCGAGGGTCGGACTCTGCGTGTGTGCGACCGTAACCACCCGCAAGCTCTTTGAAGTTCGCTCTCTCGCATCGTTGCAGCCTGGAGTTAAAAGGAGTGTGTGCGTCTGCGCGCTCGGGAAGACACATTATTCCGATGCTCCGGAGGTCATACGAGGACTCGGCGAACTTATAGTTGCTCCTCGTTTCGTCACTGTTAACTTCCTGACGAACAGGGGGTACTGATTCACCCGGGGTTCGATACAGAATTGCAGTCGAATGATGTATAGGGTGAATCAAAGGATTATAGGTGTTGCGTCTTTGAGGAATCGGCTTCGGTCAAGCCAGACGAAAGGTTATTTCCAAAGTCTCCTCCAAAGGAAGCTTCCGAAGATCCTCTTCAGAAATTTTATTCTCTTGTATAAATTATGAAATTATATGATTTAACAAATTGGATTGACAAATGGTATATGGGCGCTTATAGCATAAAAAAATAAAAAATAAAATTGTTAAATTAGGCTAAATACATTGAGTGTTAACTGATCCGTTGGCATTGCGGGCTAAGGCGCGGCCAGCGGATCGGGAGGTCCCGGGTTCAAATCCCGGTAGCGGTCGAGATTTTTCTTCGAAATTTTT
>JAPYZJ010002715.1:0-19409 GCA_030522765.1 Ophioninae sp. B BG-2022a | reverse complement strand
GAGGCTTTAATACGATCCGCACGGATCTTTGTTTCCGACGAATTTTCACAGGCGCCCAGTTCGGCACGGTAATATCGATGCCGCTCAGCGGTCTCCTCTCGAAGTACGGTTTCTCCGGTGGATGGCCCTCGATATTTTACGTATTCGGTGCGGTCGGGGCGATCTGGTGCATCGCCTTTCTCGTTTTGGTTCACGAGGACCCGGAGAAACACCCGGGTATACCCGAGGACGAGAAGAAGTATATACTCAGCGCCCTCTGGGGCACCGCCGGCGCGTCGGTGAGCCCTTTCATTTTATTCGAATTTATTCATATAAAAACAATTTTTTTTTTCGTTTTTTTTTTAATTACGATTTTTCATAATTCGATTCATACTTGTCACTCAATTTCGTATGTATTTGCTTTTTATTTTATTTATTTATTTTTCCTATTTGTTTGTTTATTAATTTTATTTTTTTCGTGTTCGTTTATTTTTTTATTCTCGGTTTAATTGTATTTTTTTGGTCTTTGATTCATATAACATTTTTTTTTCTTTTTTTTAATATCACGATTTGTCATAATTCGATTCATACTTGTCACTCAATTTCGTATGTATTTGTTTTCTATTTTATTTATTTATTTTACTTTTTTCCTATTTGTTTATTTTTTTTTATTCTCCGTTTTATTGTATTTTTTTGGTGTTTGTTTTTGTTTGGGTTGAATTTTAATGATTTTTAATTATTTTATAATTACAATTAACATTGTTTTTTTCCATTATTATTTTTTTTTACTTAGTTCTTTTTTTTTTTGTTACCGAGATTTTGTTTACGTTTTTCAAAATCCGTCTTGCCGTATAAAAAAAATATAACCGTGTGTGAAAATGTGTCTCGCAGTCACCCCCGGTACCATGGAAATCGATCGTGACGTCGTTACCATTCTGGGCGATACTGATAGCTCACATGGGCCAGAATTACGGCTACGAGACCCTCATGACCGAGCTGCCGACCTTCATGAAACAGATACTCCATTTCAACATTAAACTGGTGAGAATTATTCTTCCGTTGGTGAAATACGATTTTTATGAATTTTACCCCTCCGCCCGCCCCATCCCCCTCCTCTATATTTTAATTTTTAAAAATACACTTTCGATCTAAAAAAATAAAGCTTTTTATCTAGCCAAATAAAACTTGCTAAATTTGCTAAAAGCTTTGCTTTTGCTAAATTTTTTGCTAAAAGCTTGCTAAAAAAAATCTAGAATAAAATGAAGGTTTTTTTTTCTCGAAAAAAAAATAAACCCCTTTTCACTTTATAAAAATAAAAAATGTAACCTTTTGTACCGAAAAAAAACCTATTTCATCTAAAAAAATTAGAAAATAAACCTTTTTTTATCTTGATAAAATCAAATAATAAAGCTTTTTTATCTAAAAAAATAAAAAACAAATCCTTTTAATCTAAAAACGAAACGAGGAAAACAATTTTTTTTTAGTCGAACAATGGAGTCTTTTTATCCTAAAAAGTATTAAAAGAAATACAAAATTTTGATAAAAGTTTTTTCGGTCTGAAAAATGCAAAGTGAGAAAACTAATTTTTTTCTTTTTTTTTTTATCACGATCGACGAATCAGAACGGCGTAGTTTCGGCGCTGCCGTATCTCGCGATGTGGATATTCTCGATGCTGATATCCCACGTCGCCGATTGGATGATCTCTTCCGGTCGGTTCAGTCACACGGCGACCCGAAAGATCGTCAATAGCATCGGACAATTCGGACCGGCGATCGCCCTCATCGCCGCATCTTATACCGGCTGCGACAAATGGCTGACGGTCACCCTACTCAGCATTGGGGTTGGCTTCAACGGCGGTATTTACTCCGGTTTCAAAGTCAACCATCTCGATATATCGCCAAGATTCGCCGGCATACTCATGTCCTTCACCAATTGCCTTGCCAATCTCGCTGGCCTCCTCGCACCCATCACTGCGGGTCACATCATCGTGGGCAAGGTACGAACGAAAAATGATCCATTCTATGGACTTGGAAGTGGTCCTTTTTTTTTAAATTTGTTTTATGGTCTGTACTGGAGGGAAAAACAGTGGAAAAAGATTTAGGCGATTATAGTGAATTTTTTGGGATTTTTTGAAATCGAGATTTAGTGTTTTTGTATTTTGATATTTGGTTCTTGAGAGTTTAGGATTTTTGTATTGAGTTTTTAATATTTTGATTTTTTTTAATTGAATTTTTGATATATCGATTTTTTAAAATTTATTTTTTGATATATCGATTTTTTTAAATTTATTTTTTGATATATCGATTTTAAAAAAATTGTATTTTTGATATTTCGATATTTTTCATTAAATTTTTTATATTTTTGTGTTTTTATATTTCAATACTCAATTGTAGATGTTTGAATATATTCGATTTTTAATTATTTAAGATTTTGATATGAAATTTTTCGTATTCTTGATATTTTTAATATTTACGACGATTTTTAATATTTCAGTTGAAATCGATCTCGTCGATTGTACTTGATTATTCGGGATTTTTAATAATTAAGATTTGATGTGTTTTTTTTCATCATTTTATTATTCAATTCTTGAGACTTCAGTATACCAATATTGAATTTCAGTCTACCAATATTGAATATTTTTATATTCTTATACAATAATATTTTAATATTGAACATTTCGATATCTAATTTCTAATATACCAATTTTTTTATAATCAATTTCTAATATTTCGATCGATTGATATTGAATTTTTCGTTTTTCGATATATTTAATAGTTATGGTAATTTTTAATATTAAAGATTTATTCTATATAGTAGTAGTTTTAGTAGAGATTTATTCTATATAATAAATTAACACGAGAATTTGGATTTGAAAAAAAATCAATTTTTAACGAATGTCAAGTATAATAATTGAAAATTGTTTTTACCATTTTTTTCGTGTGTACATTGATCAAATTGAATGAGAAAATTCGTAGAAATATATTCACTATGCAGACACGATTGATTTATTTTAATTGCAATATTTTTTTGGTTTTTGATGAACTCGATGAAAAAAAAATGGATTTTTTTTTCAGCCGACCCAAGCCAAGTGGCGTATAGTCTTCATGCTCTCAGCGGCAGTGTACATAGGGTGCGCGATGTTCTACATAATTTTCGGCTCGGGGAAGCGACAGCTGTGGGACAATCCCGACAAGGACGAAGAACGGAAAAAAAAGAACAACAAGGATACCGAGGCGGGTCTGAAGAGCCTGAACGAGTCTCAGCACTGATGGCGACCGAACGGGTAAAGAAGAATGGGAAGAAAACGAACGTGCATATATTATACATATATATGGAAGGTCTTTGAGCGTATCCATTGCCAGTGCGCGAGAAGAAAAAGACAACAAGCGCAAGAGAAGAAAAAAAAAGCAACAAATGAAGATCATGTTGAACGGGAACTGTGTAGATCGCACGAAACGAATCTTTGACTGGCTCGAGTCTTCTTTTTTTTTGTTTTTTCTTCTTCTTTTTTTATAATACATTTATTCATTCCCTCCAGTTTGTTAGGAAGAAACGTAGACGAAGGACAGAGAGATAGGGATGGTAGTGAAGATTATGGTGATTAGGATGATGATGATGATGATGATGATGATGATGATGAAGATCTTGATGATGTTGGTGAAGATCTTGATGATGATGATGATCTTATTCATGCTAGTGAAGATCTCGATGATGATGATGATGAAGATCTTGATGATGCTGGTCAGAATCTTGATGATGATGAAGTTCTTGATGATGTTGATCAGGATCTTGATGATGATGAAATTCTTGACGGCAATGAAGATCTTGATGACGATGTCGATGATGAAGATATCGATGTTGTTGATGTTGATGGTGTTGATAAAAATGATAGCGATGTTGCTGATGATGCTAATGATAATCTTCCGTGCGAGCTCGATCGCCTCCGCGTTTTCATTTCAACTCTCAAACTCCAGAAATAAAAATGAAAACAAACCCAAACAAACTAGATCCGAAGCGAAGAAGCAAAAGTGCGCGAAAGAAGCGAAAACCAACAAAGAAAGAATGAGTCAAGTGCGTCTTTGAAGATTTTCCCTTTTTTCTCTCTCTTCGTTCAAAAGCTTCGGCGGTTACCGACTGTCGGTAACTCGAATCTCGAGAATCGGAAATCCTCAAAAAAAGCAACGAAAAAACCGGATAAACTTCAACGACGTACAAACTTTTTTCGAATTCGAAAAAACGAGGGAAGCGAAGTGAAGATAAGAAAATTCTCGTTTAGCTGTTTCGCCCGGAAGAAAAAAGTCAGAAATGCACAAGAAAAGGTTGGAAAGGAAAAACAGAGGGAAGAAACTCGAACCAGGGAATTAAAAAGTAGGGAAGAAAATGAAAAGAAAAAAATTTGGGTTAAAAATGAAGAAACACGCCACACTCGGATCCTGTCGTCAGAGCTGGATTCGACGAATCCCGAGAGTCGCGACGCCGAGAGGGCACCAGTATTAGAGTAGAACGCCACAAGTTCGCCACTCTTCGTTTTTATTTTGTTATTTTTAAACTGTAATACTGCCATTTTGTATTGTTCGAAGAAAATTGCGGAAAAAACAGGCTGCGAGCATTCATTAGATGATTCAAATCGGAATGAACGTTCGATCGTTTGCAAACGAAAAAAAAAAAAATCAAAAAATCACCGTTCAGGCAAGTCCGATGAAAATTCAAGTTGATCGATAAAAATTCGTATTTCGCCCTTTGTTTTTGAAAAATTCGAACTCACGAGTTGGTAATTTTCTAGATAAAAATTCGATAATGATAATTGATTAATTAATAATTAATTAATCATTTCTGAAAGGAAAAAGGTTGCTCTTTACAAAAAAAATATTATATTCGTGTAGGAAATAATCATAAAATAAAATAAATGATTAATTAATTAATATTCAATCAGTCATTTAAATTAATTAATCATTTAAATTAACGATCGAATGGAAAGAGAGAGAGAGGAACATAAGAGGAAATGAATGCGATTGGAGAAATCTGTAATTTCATCGGATTTCGAGCATAACGAATCAATACACGATGGTTTATATAAATAGTGTAGATATCACGTCTCGTTTAAGATCGTTGCGTAAATCGTAGTTTTTAGGTTAGGTTATACGTTGTAGATTTTAATCGTAGTTATTTATACGCGTATGGGAAAGCGCAATGAGAGAGAGAGAGATGATGATGATGATAGAGTTTATTATTGAGAGAGAGAGAGAGAGAGAGAGAGGAGAGGGGGTAGAAATTATCTTCCGAGAATGTATCAAGGGCAAAACTCGATCGAAATACGACATAAGCAAAATAGTACGATAGATTGCATTTTGTTTATTTTGTTATTTGTCCGTTTTCGTCGTTCTTCCGCGAACTGATCCATTTGAAAAAATGTTTTTTTTCACTATCGATTTCGAGGCTAATGCGCATGCGCGGTGGATCGTTGATTATTCAAGAATCGACCAGTGTAGACGGGACTTTTTGCTTCTTTTCGAATTTACGATTTACTCGAATTTCACGTTTCGTGTTATTCTCAAAATGAAAAAAGTCGAAAAAAGACAAAAAATATCATTTTTTGAGGTGCCGATTGCCGAAAAAGGAAATAAATTATTTATGATGAAACAACTTTGAAAAAATTATTAGTAAAAGAAGAATTTTGAAAAAATTATTAATGAAAACGAATTTAAAAAACATCTTCAAAGAGAAAAGAATTTTGAAAAATCGTAGTTCGTATAAGAAAGAAAAATCGCGCGCATCCAATCAAATCAATAACGGAAAATCGAAAACAAAAAAAAAACAAAATTACGAAGAGAACAATACATATCAGTCGCGTTACGATGAAAATCGAAAAAGAGACGAAAAAGCCCGCATTGTTCAAAGATTCGTGTGAAATGCGGACGAAGTGAACAACGATAGTAATTTCAGTCGATAAGTTGTGATCATGCGAAGATGGAGTGCCTCCCCCCTTTTGGGTTTCCGTGCTTAGAAAAATTAACTCGAAAATCCTCGACGAAAAAAACAAAATTTCAAAAGTTTGCTGGAAGCGAGCTAAAAATACGGACTTTTTGAAAATTTCTTCCGAAACTAGACAATCATAAGGAAACAATCTTTGTCGCGAGCGATGAGAGAAAATGCGAATGTTTGGACGAAATTCAAACGCTATTTCTTTGTTACTACCATTTATCTTTTGTTTTTCTTTTTTGTCAAATTATTGTTTAGGAATTTTTGCTACTTTATGGGCATTCGAAAATCGTGGAGAAAAATCAGGGAAAAAAAGAAAATTGTACAAAAAAAACTGCAACTAAATTTTTATATATGTATTGAATTATATATATATATATATATATATGTCGAAGGGTGCGTTGAAAAAAGTCCATTGAACGATATCAGCTATAAACGAAAATGCAAAATTCGAAAGATCTTTTTTTCTGTCTCCTTCGATATAACTTCAAAATTTACGGGTTATTTGATCGACGTAACCTCCAAATTTGGGTTTTGCGTCACAATAATAATATATCGATGATAATTGTTGATAATTAATAATTATAGCGTTATCATAATTATTGAATAAATAATTATGCCGTGAAGAAAATTATTTGTGCTGCAAAATTCGTTTTCGAGAATTTGAAAATGCATTCGAAGAATATTCTTCCCAGACGTTCGATTTCCCGTGCAAATTACGGATTTACCAGAGGAATTAAAACGACGTTGAAGTGTTCGTCATAGAATAGAGAAAATATTATTTGCCAATTTTCCAAATTTCTTCCGACGAATTTGACTCACGAAAATCACGAAAACAATTTTTAAGATTCTTCGAACAATTTTAATGAGCGAAATACGTTGACAGTTTCTGGACAGTCGTGAAAATGGGAAATGGAAAAAGAATTTTCGTTGCACTTTGACGACGCAAACTTCAACTCGGCGGATCGAAAGAGGAAGAAAAGAGCTTCGAATAATTTTTTTTTTATGCTGTACTCGACACCTCGAGAGTGTTCTTCACACACCCTAGGATGTATATAAGTATGTCCGTACGATAGCCAGTTTCGAAATTGTACGCCCCATATTTTTATATGAATATTTATAAACGATGTACATAATAGTTGAAAAAAAGAAATATGACCCCAAACCGATGTTGTAAAATCATTATTATTATATATATATATATAATTAAAATATATATATATTAATTTTTATCGTTGGGATTACATATGCATATGTGATAATAGAACTGCAGACAAATACATCGTATCTTTTACGGCATTTGATTGAGCAACGTGTTGTTTTCATGCTTTCCCTATCCAACTCAAAACCGTCGCCAGAGACTCGATCGTTACGACGAAAAGCTGGCGACAAGCGAAGGCTCCGTTGCAAAAGCTTCGCTGAAAAGCTTCGCTAGAGCGGCGAAGGACAAATCCAAACCAAAGTTATCGGGAAGAAATCAGGGAACGCGTAATCTTGACGACGCTGAAGCAACGTCGTCAAGATTAAGCGCTTTTTGGTTTCCTCCCGATAACTTTGATTTCCTGCCGCTAGCGCCGATACCATTTTCTTCAAGACCGAGCGACTGCTAATTCCCCAAGCGGAGACGAGCGACTTGTCGCTCTGCAGAATCAATGTGAGCCAAGAGTTCATCGAGGTTCGTTCATCAGCACGAACGCGCAGCCTTTGTGAAGAGGAAGTAGCTTCGGATCATCCAACTGCGTAGCATAGGCTGAAGACTCATCCGGTCGGTCATCAACTTCTGGGGGAAGATTCATTAGCATCGGTCAAATAAATTATTGATAAAAGAGCGGATGTACTTACGGCTGAGCAACTTGGATTTTTGGAGTTCGCGCTTCAACTGTTTAGATTTTGCCAACTTTTTTCACGCTCGATATTTGTGTTGGTAAGCCGCAGCTTTTTCTTTGAGTTCTTCCTCGGATCGAACCAAAGCCAGACGAAGTCGGTAGTCCCACTGGTACTCATTTTTATTTTTTTTCTTGGTATTTTCTTTTTCGAAAATGCAAAATCGGGACATCGGCTAACCTGCTGCTCATCCATGTCCAAAACAAAGTGTTTCGCCTAACGCATAGTGACGTCACGCTTTCGTCAACAAACGCGCTACGAGTTTTCCTCCATCGCTTCATACAAAGCACCGTCCGCGCATGCGTCGACGAGAGACAGGGCAATACCTACTGACGCTCGCTTGAGCTGAAATTGCGGACTGTCTATTTTATATTTTACCGCAAAAAAAACCTCTAAAGATTTCAAGCGTTTATCGATTGTATTGACGATATCGAATTTTAAACTTTACCACGATTTTCGCGCCTCCGCGATAAAAATATTCTCACAGAACAACCAGCGCCACTCGGAAGTGCCATAGAACTAAACTATCCAATGAAAACGCGATTGATTCAAAAGCAGGTAACAGCGCGTAAAAATTCGCGAAATTTCTAACGTGTCAAACCCGAGTCAGAAATAGCTGCAACTTTCGAATTCGAAATACACCGATGTGTTTAACCTAAAAAAAAACAAACGTCATCTTGCGCTATCGTAATTTCGAACGTCCCAGAAAAGTTTATGGCGGTCGGTAAAAACGACCAGTCGAAGCGGGCATGCGCATTCGTACGTTCGCAAAATCGTTCCGTGAGAATCGCTCAAATGCGATTCTTCGCGACAGTGTCTCTCGAAGCTTCTAAAGGCGCAGAGCCGGACCCCCACTCCCCTCCGTCCTTCCCCCACCACCGGTTGTTCGTCTCTTCGAGAACGTTCCGAAATCGCGCGCGCAGGCGCATACGAATACAGGCATTCCACAGAGGCGCACGTACATCACATATCACCGGTGTTCGCGTTCATGATTACCTTCAATCGCCAAAGAACCGTTTTTTTTTTTCATTTCGCTACCACGCAAAGAGAGTCATCCGTAACAAAGTGAGGATCTTGAAGAGACTCGGGTAGACGCGAATCGTCGGAACATAAAAGCGTAGCGATGGATCAGGTAAATATACGATTAATGAATTCGCTTGGAGGGATCGAGCGAAACCGCGCTTGCGAAAAATTCTCAAATTCGATAATCCGCGCTCACGAAGAATCGTCTTTATCGCTGCCGATGTTACACGCGAGAAATGATTTAAAAAAAAAGACGATTGAGAGAAAAATAAATATTCGCGTGACGATGAAATGACATTTTTCGAAATTACCGTTATTTGACAATTCTCGTGTCTTCTTTTTTTTCCGACCTCAACCACGTGTGTGTTTTGCACGATATTACGATTCGATTTGTTTCGACGAAAAAACGTTTCTCAATTCGCGCCGGTTTCGGTGTAGTTTTTTTATTCATCTTGAGAGAAACTTATCGTCATTCAGAATTCGAACTTTCGTCGATGGAAAAGAATGGAAAAAAATTCTTTTCGGGTCGAGCCAAATTGTGGAAAAAAGATAGAAGAAAAGTTGATTTTTCATGAAAGATAAGCTTGACGAAACATCGATTAGCGGATATCGAGAGAAACTGGGTCCGCTGCTCTATTTTGCCTGATAAATTCTCAATTGTCACCTATTTTCATTACTATCCTAATCCGGCCAATGGAACCTTCCGGAGTTCTTTGAAATCCTTGAAAATCCTTTTTTGACGCCATGTGGTTGTTGAGGCGCAGGGCAGCGACACCGATTAATACCTCACCATCTATCTTAGTCCAAAGTCCTGCTTCCATCCTTCCATTGATGCTTTGAAAAAATGATATTTTTTCAATTCTAATGGAACACTCATTTTCGATCAATCCGGATTGAGCCGTATTAAAGCTTCGCTTAAAAACTTGCAGGATTGTACATTTTTCAATGTATGCCCTACTTTGAGAGAATCTTTTGGCTTTCGATTTTCGTTTTTGTCAATAAATTTCCAGCAAAAAAAGGTTTCCAAAAAAAAGCCCAAAAAAGCATATTTACCGAAACACAACAATTTGAAAACCGTCATCTGACCGTCACACTGGGTCAGATTGACCC
Organism: Ophioninae sp. B BG-2022a; assembly: GCA_030522765.1. Lineage (NCBI taxonomy): Eukaryota > Metazoa > Arthropoda > Insecta > Hymenoptera > Ichneumonidae > Ophioninae sp. B BG-2022a. The sequence continues at coordinate 9,434 of JAPYZJ010002715.1, read as the reverse complement.
AGTATGCGCTTATAGGTTGGTAGCGGAAGTGTGTACTCGAAGGGGTTAAAGTCCCAGAGCTGTGAAGAGATGATTCCGTTTTTTCGAAATCTAACGATTACCGGTCGTTCGGCAGGTATCAGCGTTGAAGGAGAAGGGTAACGTGGCGTTGCAGGAGGGAAAGTTCAAAGAGGCGATAGAGTTCTACACAGGTGCGATAGCGTTGGACGATAAGAATCACGTGCTGTACAGCAACAGATCAGCGGCGTACGCGAAAGCGGAGGAGTACGAGAAGGCGTTGGCGGACGCGGAGAAGACAGTCGAGTTGGCGCCGGAATGGGCGAAGGGTTATTCCAGGGTCGGTAGCGCGTTGGCGTATTTGGATAGACCGCTGGAAGCCACGAAGGCGTATCAGCAAGCGCTTCAGCGCGATCCAGGGAACGAGCAGTATCGTCAGAGTTTGAGCACTCTCGAAACACTGAACGCGGAGAATGCTTGGAAAATGTCCAATCCTTGGGGAAAAGTGCCGAATCCTTTCGCCGTGCCGGACTTGTACGCCAGGTTGCGAAACGATCCTCGTACGAGAGCTTGGCTGGACGATCCGGAGTACATAAAAATGTTGGAGAACCTACGCAAGAGTCCTAACGTCAATTGCATGATATCGGATCCTCGCGCAACTACGAGTCTTTTGGTTTTGATGGGAAAGGAGAGAATGGACGGTAGCGAAGAAGCGATGGAAGTTGATCCGCCACGACGATCAGCTCCTAAGCCGGAACCGAAACCGGAGCCAAAACCGGAAGACAATCTTTCGCAGGAGAAAAAAGAAGCTTTGGACGAGAAGAAAAAGGGCAACGAGGCTTATAAGAAAAGGGACTTTGAGACGGCTCTGAAACATTACAATAAAGCGATCGAGTTGGATCCCAACGAGATCACTTACGCTCTCAATATTGCAGCTGTTTATTTCGAACAAGGCGAACACCAGAAGTGCATCGAACAATGCGAGAAAGCTATCGAGATCGGTCGTGAAAATCGCGCTGATTTCAAGCTGATCGCTAAAGCTTTCACGAGGATCGGGCATTCCTACAAGAAAATGGAAGATTGGAAACAGGCTAAAGTATACTATGAGAAATCAATGTCCGAGCACAGAACACCTGAAATTAAAACTCTCCTGTCCGACATCGAGCAGAGAATCAAAGAGGAAGAAAGAAAGGCCTACATCGATCCTGTCAAAGCTGAAGAAGAGAAAGAACTCGGTAATCAGAAATACAAGGATGGCGATTACGCAGGAGCTGTTAAACACTACTCCGAAGCCATCAAGAGGAATCCTGACGAAGCCAAGTATTACAGCAATCGCGCAGCTTGCTACACCAAACTCGCAGCCTTCGATCTTGGACTCAAAGATTGCGAAAAGTGCACAGAACTCGATCCAAAATTCACCAAGGGATGGATACGGAAAGGGAAAATATTGCAAGGCATGCAGCTACACAGAAAAGCCTTCAAGGCCTATCAGACCGCTCTCGAACTTGATCCTAACAACAGCGAAGCTCTCGAAGGTTTCCGCAGCGGTTCTGTTTCCTACGATGCCAATCCTGAGGAACTCAGAAAACGAGCTCTCTCTGATCCTGAGATTCACAATATTCTTTGCGATCCCGCGATGCGCATGATCCTCGAACAGATGCAGAGCGACCCCAATGCGTTGCAAGAGTGAGTTTCCGATTTTCGATTATTTTTAACTCTTTTCTAATTAAAGTCTATTTTTATTTAATAAGTTCTTCGATTTTTGATAATATTTAACGAAATTCCTTTCGACATATTTGCGATGCGTCAGCACGTAAACTTTCTCCAGAATTTTAGCTAATCCGTAACGAAAAATCTGTGAAAGACCGTTTTGAAAAATAGACATAAGAAATCGATAAAAAATTTTGTTTCCCTGCGATTCGTAGGATCGAAGGAAATATGACAATAATCGAGTCGATTGACAAATGCTAATGGCTAGTTATTTATTTTATTTTCAATTTATTGAAACTTATTAAATTAATTTAATTAATAATTTAGTGAAATTAATCCGTAAGAAATTAATTTCACCGAATTACTCTTTCATTGAAATTTTTATTCGTTTATTCATTTTTTGTCTCAACTGTACTTTTTTCATCTTTTTTCCTTGGTGAAAATAATATTTTTTTCTTCGCTGGAAACTTTTATTCCATTTTCATTTTTCGCTGCAATTTGAATTTAATTATTTCTTTTCTTCCCTGCACTTTTATTTTCATTTTTTTCCTTTGCGACACATTTTTTTCATTATTTTTTTCCCCTGCACTTTCTTTTTATTTTTTCTCCTTCCCGATGCAAAAATTAAACTTTTCATATTTTTTCGTTCACCGTTTCTAACCGTTCCGTTTTCAAACCACGATCTAACGTTTTTTCATTATTTTCACTCCAGGCACATGAAGAATCCAACGATCGCGGCTAAAATTCAAAAACTCTTGGAATCCGGGCTGGTAGCGATTCACTGAGATTGGCGGTATCGACACCAACCTGAGGAGGCATATACTAAAAAACGTGTAATATCGGTTGCTGCGTAAAAACGCGCTCGGTTATGCGTTCACATTTATACATATAACGCCAGTGCATAAAAGAGAGGATCCTCCGTCGCTGCTGAATGGCCGTAGACTTCCGGGAGAAAAAACGAAGCGCCGATTTTTCTGCTCCGAGAAAGAAGAAGTTCGCGAAAATGTATTTTCGTCGTTCGAGCATCGTTGCGACCCTCCAGTTCGGTCGAATCGGCGTGTTGATTTTTTTACATGACACGACCATCGCGAATGGCGCACGTTTAAATCACGTTTTGAACAATTAAGAGCTAATCCCACTTCCGGTTCACGAATGCGCTGCTTTTTTCCTTTCCCTCCTCCCTCCCCCTCCACCCCTCTATTTCCATGTTCATTTCGCAACGTTCTGACTACGAATGACATTTTCGGGACATTAACGATATTCCGGAAACTGCCAACCGGAAGTAACACGCGTACGTGTCTTGCGTTAAATTAGAACAGTAAAATAAGATTATTTCTAACGGAGAAAAATGAAGAAACGTCTTTTCTTTCGCACCCTTCGACTGTCAAACTGTTGGAATATTTTGTGAAACTCTTTTTTTAGTAGAAGAAACTGGATATTTCGAAATATCTGGAAGTTCGGATAATTCGTTTCGGGTTTTTATCGATTTTGGGCGAATGTTGGAATTTTTTGTTGGATTCGATGTCGTAGCTTTTTCCTCGCTTCTGCGACGCCTCGGGATACTTTCATCTAACAACCGTCCCGAATGTCCACGATAAATTTCGTAAAATTTGTCCACAAGTGTGCTAACGAAAACGAAAAGAATAAAAGATAAGAAAGAGAGCAGAAAGGAAAATATGGTCGTGTTTGATGATTTTATGCTTCGTAAAAATGACTCGAAACAGAAAATAAAACGAATTTGGGGTGGGTTGGTTCCTCTTGGCACGGTTTGGCGTTATTGAAAAACAGCATTGAATGTACAAGTAAGCCTCAGTACTACATCTAAGTATATCTGAATCAGCCGAAGTACGGTGCATCTAAGTACAACTGAGAGGTAAGTAAGCTTTGGTACGGTACATCTAAGTATACCTAAGTAAGCTTCTATAGAATTTAAGTAAATCTCACGGGAGTCTAAGTATATCTAAGTAAACCTCAGGCGATCCAAGTATATCTAAGTAAACCTCAGGGCGATCCAAGGATATCTAAGTAGACGTAAGTAAGACTCAGTGCTGAGCAACGTAAGGGCGTATTTCGCTAGAAAAAAATATTTGGGTCAAGGGACGCCCTAATGAATATCTATACACATCGATACGGATCTTCGTACCTCTCTGTCGATAAGTGCGAACAGCTGATCCCTCGACGATTATTATGCTTATGTATATACATGAATGACGCGCCGCTATAAACTTTTGACAGTTCGTTCCCGCGTCTCCGTCGATACGCCACACGTCGCTTTATTTTCCAAGCGAAAGTTCCATCGGTGCATGATAATCTATGAATTTAGGCGTATTCAACAGAGTCAATCTCAAGGTAATGAAAAAAAGAGAGAGATAGAAGATTTATCGCGACGCTCGGACGTGCGTTGGGATCGTACCGTTGCGTGCTCATGACGATACGATAATACGGAACTCTCGCGTTCGCGCAAGCGAACATAAATGCACGTTATTCCATCAATCGAAATGCGTTCTAACCTCAATTACGCGCACTCGCGCTTCAACACCCCAGACGTCCTTTTTTACTCGTTCATCGACGAATATTCGAATTCTTGATAACCTCCGCGATCGTGAGTTTGTTTGGGTTTCTTACGCTATTTTTCCGGTTGTTTGGGTTTGTTTTGGTTCCTTACGCTATTTTGCTGATCATTTGGGTTTGTTTGGGTTTCTCACGCAATTTTCCTGGTCGTTTGGGTTTGTTTGGGTTCCTTACGCTATTTTGCTGATCATTTGGGTTTGTTTGGGTTTCTCACGCTATTTTGCTGATCATTTGGGTTTGTTTGGGTTTCTCACGCAATTTTGCTGATCGTTTGGGTTTGTTTGGGTTTTATATTCAATTTTGCTGATTGTTTGGGTTTGTTTGGGTTTTTTTAATCAAATTTTGCTGATCGTTTGAGTTTGTTTGGGTTTTTTATCCAATCTTGATGATCGTTCAAGTTTGTTTTGTTTTTTCACCCTATTTTGCTGTTCGTTCGAGTTTGGGTCAAAAATTTCTTTGACCTGATATGTTTTTGTTTACTCAGTACATTCTAAGTTAAGAAGTTCCATATTCGGGTTCCGGAGTTCCGATGTTTTTTTGAGATCGTTCAATGTCTTTTCAGGACTCCGGGGGCGGAATGTATTCCGAATGGGCGTCGCTGAGCGCCCTCATACAACGCGGCTCCGACGAGAGTCAGAGCGTTCTGGAGAAGTTTTCTCCAGGCGCTGGACGAGAAGTCGCCCTGAGTGTCGTCCGCCAACTGGCAACTAGCCTCGGCATCACCCAGGCTGCGGAACCTAGCCCCCTTACCACTGACAAAGAGGTCCAATGGTGCATGGAAGTCATATGCTTCGGACTCTCCCTCCCCCTCGCCGAACACGACACCGTTCGCGATTGCGTCAACGTCTACTGCGAATGGCTCTCCGCTCTCTACTCGGCACCTAAAATCTCCGTACCCAGACCCATCGTCGAGGACACCAACTTTTATGCAAGGAAGATCATCAGTCACTTCCACAATTTGTTCGTGCCGAGAAAGGGAGAGGGTACGATAGCTCCGCTGAAATCACTTATGACATCGTTAATTATCACGAGTCGTACCACTCTCTTTTTTTTGCAATACCATTTTTCAACCCAAACAAACCCAAACAAGCCACTCTTTCTCGCGACCTCTGGGATTATTGGCGATCGATCTTTCTATCTCGCTTACGTTTCATGCTTGTCGTCTTCGATTTTTACGATACCTTATCCGAGTATCAGTATCCAAAAATAAGAGAATCTCCGAATTTGGGGATCCCAAAAACGATCAAATCCTAAAACTCAATAACCCCAAATTAGAGACTCTTAAAAACATATTTGAAATGAATGAAAAAATTAGGACATATGCGTTAAAACGATTTTCTTAAAAAAACCAAAAATATGGGCACCCTAATATACATCCAAGACTCGAATCGATATTTTTTTTTTTTTTCAATTTTTCACAAGCAATTTAAGCATTGATACTCGTAAGATCGAAACGACTAATCGACTCAACTACATTCATCGTTTCTCTTCTTTCTCTCATACAGTCTGGCCATTTTTGTATCAGGACTTAGGTATTCGATTTACGGTTCTTTCCATGACTGAAAATACGAAACTTAGCGTCGTTGCACGTACGTTTTTCTTTTCGGTCTCTAAACGATCTGATCGGATGTTGTTTTCTGTTCGGTTTTTTTTTTCGTTTTCTTGAAAATTGGACAGGTACGGACACGATAAACCGTCAAGCGGTGCTGTGTCACAGAGTATTGAGAACGTTGCAGCAGGTAGCCCGTGGTCCGGCAACCCTCGACGGTGAGACCTGGGACAGTTTGCTGCTTTTTTTGATCGGCATTAACGACGCGCTCCTGGCGCCACCAGCAGTCAGAGAGGACGCTGGAGAGCAGCTCTGCGAGCGAGTACTCGGTGTACTACTGGAGGTAACCTAACTATCAACACTCGAAATAATCCCCAACATAAAAATGACAATACTGAGAAATCCTAATGTTTAGGTATCGTAAAATGATTTTAAGGATTTCCAAAAAGGTTTTGAATTTTCTAATTTTGTTTTTTCGCAGGTATGGCTAGTCGCGTGCGAAAGGAACTTTCCTTCGCCACCACTCTGGCGGACACTCAGAGAATCCTGTCTACGGTGGCGCCACAGACTCGCACTGATCGAACAATGGAATCGCGTTTGTCTCGCTCTAACTGCTAAACTTCTTCACGTCATGTACGGACCTCTCTTCCCTGAACTAAAAATCAGTGAGTATCAAGGATTTAATAATAATTCGATATTTATTTCGATCGAATATTTTCCTCCAACATTTCGAATATTGGAGTCTAAGATTCGAATTCTAAGTTTTAAGGATTTTCTAATTTTTTAAATATTGTTTTTTTTTAATTTTGTTCCTAGGATATCTAAGTTTTTGGATTTTCCAATTTTTAGAATGTTGGATTCTAAGAATATAATTCTAAATTTTAAGGATTTTCTGATTTTTATATTGTTATTTCTTCATTTTTAGGATATCTGATTTTAGGATTTACTCATTTTTAGGAAATCTAATGTTCGGATGTCCTCATTTTTAGAATGTTCCATTCTAAGATTCTAATTCTAAATTTTGAAGATTTTCTAATTTTTTAAATATTGTTTTTTAATTTTATTTTTATAATTTCTAGGTTTTAGGATTTTCTTATTTTTAGAATGTTATTTGTTAATTTTTAGGGTATCTAATTTTAGGATTTCTAAATTTTTTTAATTCTGCTTTTTTAAATCATTTTTTTCGTTCAGACGAAGAAGACAGCCAATTGGTGCCGGCGACGATGTCGGACGAGGCAGTGGCTCAGTCCTGGTACAGGCTTTTGCGTACAGTCGGTGATCCGGTCGATTTGTGCAGGCCAGCGGTTGTTTCGCAAACCCAGGCGTTTTTGCAGTACGCAATAGCTAGCCCAAACGTTGTTGATCCCTGTCAGCATCCATGCCTTCAAGCCTTGCCGCAAATCTTTTTGAAAGCTATCAAAGGTATCGCCGGGCAGGTCGACGCATTCCTCGGTGAGTAAGAATCCCAGGAAAGGATACCCAAACGATGAAAACTTTCGTGGCCTCGTAATCGTGGTTCGTAAACCTTTTAAAATCCACCAACGGCACGAAACGACTTGTTTGAGGGGAAAAGTACACGTAGCAGCCGAAAAAAGGTCATTTTTGGATTTGGAGTTGTCGTATCCAAAAGTATACACGTTGAGAAAGACGTGCGATTTTTTTTAATGAAAAAAATAAAATAGCGATTTTGCGACGAAAAATTAGTTATTGTTTTGCCTGTAAAACGAAAACTAATCAACGAATCAAAAAAACTCTAGTAACAAGTCCTAGACAATGATGTACGGAGTGGCCACAAAAAAATTCAGAGCAATCGGTTCCTTGGTTTTCGAGAAAGTTTGATTACCGTTTCGGAAAACGTGGATTTACGAAAAACGCGACAAATCGTCATTGTTTTGCTTGTAAAACGAAAACTAATCAACGAATCAAAAAAACTCTAGTAACAAGTCCTAGACAATGATGTACGGAGTGGCCACAAAAAAATTCAGAGAAATCGGTTCCTTGGTTTTCGAGAAAGTTTGATTACCGTTTCGAAAAACGTAGTTTCGCGAAAAACTTGTTTAAAAATTTGACAACGAATAAATCGCGAGCTGTAACTTTTTTATTTATCGAGATATCGACTCGTAACTTTAACCGGATGTTGTTCAAATTTGAAGCTTTAAGAAAATCCAAAAAAAAAGTGAAAAAAATGGATTTTTCGAGCTCGCGAGGTACGAATCCACCCTCAAACGACTCGGAGGGATAACGGTGGTGAGCGGTTGCACGGATACTCCGAACAATGTGATTACAGGGGTTTCACAGGCATGCTGTTGGGAGGAATGCTGCGCGACCAGTGCCGCGACGGGGACCGGCCCCGCCGGTACTGGTGGAAGTGTCGGGGCGGACAAGGCGATCGGCAAGGATCAACCTCAGCCTTCCCCTACGCCCCCGACACAACGCAGACTCGCCAAAAGTTTCAGCGTCACACCTTCCGCAGTCACCAAGGGTATTTTCCCAGCACTCTGTCTCTCTCTCTCTCTCTCTCTCTCTTCATTTTCGTTTTTCGTGGTCGTTTTTAGATGTCCGGAAAGACGATGTTGTTTTTTTAAAACCCAAATTTGTTAAAAAATTTACAAGTTTGGTAAATCAGTGCATGTTCTTTTACTTTTTCTGATATTATTATTGAATTTTCAATGTTATTTATTTGTCATTAAAAATAATTACTTATTTTGTCATTAGTTATAATCCAGTTTTCATTTTCGATTTGTTTGTTCTTGATAATAACAAATTTGGGAATATTTTATAAATAATAATACACGATATTGAAAATTAATAATATACGACATATTATTTATTTACAATATATCGAATTCAGTATATTGTGTGCACGAGTTTCCGGGCACCCTGTATATACATTCATTTTAATTAACTGTGTATTATTTATTGTTTATTATTTTAATGATTATTTATTATTTATTAATTTACTAGAAATTTATTTACTATTAACATACAGGGTGTCCCACGTAATATTGTCATTCGTGAAATGGGGAGTTGGGCGTGAAATTCTGAGTCGATTGATATAAAGCATGTATGGTTCCCGGATCAACCCCTGAATTGTTATTAATTTTGAAAGGCAGTCAATCAGGCGCGCCCCTTCAGTGGGATTAGCCTCGAAATAATTATTATATTTAGACGTTTAGCGTCATATCGCAGGTCAGGGGATCAAATTACATCAAAATAGACCATTTAAAAAAATAATAAAAATACAAAATTTTTTTGGATTTTAGGGCAAAAAAAGTTTTTTCACTTAATCATCGATAACTTTTTTTTCTTTAGGATTTGGAACTCTATTCTGTGCTCAATCTCTTCGTTACGATTTTCTCTTGAAAATTCTTTTTTAATTATTTAAATCCGATGATTTTTCGATTTTTGGCAGAATTTCAAAGTTGGACCATCGATTTTTGCAAATTTTTCCATACATCCCTTTGCCTCTTTTTTTGCGATTTTTCACGTGAACTTTCCGGGAAAACTGTAAGAGATATCGATATGATTCCAACGCCATTATTTAAGTCAGGCAAAAACCTTTTCCAAACCCACCAAATAAATCTCCATCGCATAGAAGAAGCCTACT